>JABSTQ010003406.1:0-45945 GCA_013358835.2 Ixodes persulcatus
GACCTCCGAACTACTTTAGACTCAGGGTCCAAGGGTCTCTCACTGACGACATCAGGGGTGGCTGGACGGCTGAGATTTCGCTGCTGCAGACCAAGAGGTCCATAAGCAAGTGACCCGTTCAACTCCCGTGGATCAGGAGCTTCTGGAACAGGCACCACTGGAGGCTTGTACGGCACCAGATGCTTCCGGTTCCGCTGCAGAACTCCTCGGGGTGTCTCCACCACGTCAGAACGTGGTCGCTGTGCTTCGCTCAGAACCTTGGCACCGCACTGGACGTCCGTGACCCACACATCCTCGCCTGTAGCGAGCGGACGCAGTTCTTTCGCCGCATGTCGACGATTGAAGTCGGTAGCCTGCCGACGCTTATCTGCCTTGTCCTTGTAGAGGAAGACCTCCGTCGATGGCCACTCGGGTCTCAGCTTCTCCGGCGGCTTCGGTAAGCTGGTCCGCAGCAGGCGTCCCATCAACAGCTGTGCGGGGCTGAACCCAGACGGCCCAGGGGTGTCTCTGAAGAGCAGTAACGCCAGAAAAGGATCGTCGTTCTTGGAGAAGAGGCCCTTGATCGTCCGGACCGCGCGCTCAACTTCGCCGTTGGATTGAGGATAGTGCGGGCTGCTAGTCACGTGCTTGAAGCCATAGTCACGTGCGAAGTCAGCAAACTCCTGAGCCGCAAACTGCGGGCCATTGTCGCTTCGGATGAGCTCTGGAATTCCAAAGCGTGCCACTACACTTTTTACCGCCTCGACCACTGATGAGCACGTTGTGCTTCTTAGTGTGATCACTTCAGGGTATCGTGTAAAGTAGTCAATAATCAACAAGTCAATTCCCAGCTGCTGCCAGGACAGCTCTGGCGAAGGTGATGGCAAGAGAGGCTCTGCACGTTGGATTCGTGTAGTCGCACATTGCTCGCAGTTCTCCACCATAAACTTGATCTGCTTGCTGATTCCGTCAGGTTGTAGCCTGATGGTATATTCACCGTGAAGCTCCCCGAGGCCTTGAAACAGCTCGGCTGGGACGTCTACCCCGTTTTGGCACAGAGGAACTTCCGGGATATGGTCCACACACTTCACGACTCCGACGGCTTGAATCACAGGAAACCCCAAAAGAGGCACAGTCTGAGAACGGACGACGTAAAGCCTCTGTGTCACGCATTTGTCCTTCCATGACAAGCTGGCCATGAACGTTCCTAGAACTTCCAGCGCGTGCCCGCCAGGGCCTGTCAGCTCGCCTTCCAGACGCTGAAGATGTGCTGGGATGCCCGAAAACGTACTTGGAATGACGGACACCTCAGCACCACTGTTCACCTTGAAGCTCAGGGCAAGTCCGTTGACCTTGACCTCGACGAACTTGCTTCAGGCGCGGCTCGCCGTTCTGACAGCACGAAGTTCAATTGATGCCAACTTGCCTTTCTTTGAGCGGCAAACAGCTGCAAAATGCCCCTTCTTGTGGCACAGGTTGCATGAAGCCTTGCTCGCGGGACATTCTGTGAGCGGATGAGGAGACATTCCACAGTAGACGAGAGAGGGTACTTGACCCGCTCGCTGCCTGCGCGCGCGCTTGTCTCGGCTGGCGGTGTCTTTTCACCTTAGCCGCATCGATGTTCAGCGCAGTGGTCCCCGATGATACCGATGACTCTCGGAGTTTTCGTTCTGTTTCGGAATCTTCATGCTGACGCACCAAGACTAGAGCTTCCTTGAGCGTCAACTTCGAGTTTCGGCAGAGTCGGTCTGATAACTTAGTATCGAGCAGCCCGACAACAAAACGGTCCCTTATCAGACGGTCCTAGACTTCCGGTGGGCGGTAGTTACAACGCTTCGCCATGTTGCAAAGCGCCGTGCAAAAAACATCCGCTGACACACCGGCCTGCTGAGTACGTCTGTGGAAACGCGCGCTTTCGTACATTTCGTTCACAGGGTGCACGAAGTAGCTGTCTAACTTTTCCTTGACCATGGCGTAGTCTCCGAGCTAGTCCTCGCCAAGCCCGAGTGACGTCAAGACGATGCGGGCTTGAGATCCCATGCAGTACAGCAACGTCCGAGTGCACACTTCATCTTTTGCCGTGTAGAGCCCCGAAGCAAAATAATAGACTTCAAAACGCAGGATCCACTGCGGCCATTGACCTGCATTCTTGAAATCGAACGGCTGCGGCGGCTGTACGACGAAGCTGCTGGCTGCGGTCATTGTAGGTTTCTGCTCCTCACTGGCCATTCCGTAGTGCAACCGTCGGCGTCGAAAGGATCGAGACTGCCGCAGTCGGCTGGAAGGCGCAAGATAGAGCGGGCCGCCACTTCTGACACCATGCAGTGGAACACGACACCGAGGGTTCCGAGAGCCGGTGACGAAGTAGAAGCAGCTCGCTTCCGGCGGCTTTGTTTATAACCCACTTAACAAATAGGTGGCGCCCTCTAGGTTAGTTGCGCTAGTGTGCAGTGGTGAGGGTCTGAGACAACTCGTCGAAAGCCAGCCTGTCAACGGTTAACTCCTCGTCGGTTCATTCGTCGAATAGGTCGATTCGTTATAGGGCGATTCGTCGCAGAAATACTCGTCACACAGGCTAACTGGACGCGCATTCTAAGAGCCAAAATATATATATATTTTTTCCTGACATTTTAAATCAAATACTGCACTATAGTAATTCCTTAGGCGCCACAAGGTATTTGACCCCCAGTGTGCCCTCTCATGAAGAAAATAACAACTTGCCACTTTCGGCGCTTTCGGTGCAGTGCGTAAATTTGTTTAGAGGGGGGGGGGGGGGGCGTTGACTGAGGTGGCTGGGGTGTTCATGACTAGGGGAGGGAGGGCTGAGGCCCCACCCTATTGAAATTATTTCTAAATGGCCCGTCAGCCTTGAAGGATTATGGGACCTCACAGGCCTTCAAAACCCTTCATAAATACCCTACAAAAAACCCTTCAGGGATACCCCATAGAAAATCCTTTTAGCCCCACAGCCCTTCAACCCGTCAGACCCTTTAGCCCATCAACCCTTTAGACGCCCCAATGACTTTGAACCATAGAAAAAATGCAGTTCAAAACATTATTGAAAATTGATTGCAGACATTTAGTTTTACATGCATATTATAACTCAGAAAGGTGAAAAAAGCAACGTTTGTTCAAACCCGGCGCAAGTTGCTGTAGACGGAAAAGATCATATCAAATAGGGACAACTGACTTCATTATCACAAGGAGAAATATCTCTCAAAGTACTCACAATGCCGCTGGGTATATTCCTGATGTACGGTAGCTCAGCTAATAAAACCGAGAAGGTGCACCTCACGGACACATACACAGTCTCAGTACGCACGTTTAGCGAAAACCACGAGCTCGCAAGCAGCACCCGCCGCCGTTGCGAAATCCTGAGCACTGTCACGGTTTCGTCCATGATGACGTCGCGCCGGAGTCTTCGGCGTATTTTTCGCTCGCTGGATGCTTCTGAAGTCGGACGGACGAAGAGGCGCAAGGTACAAGTCCGGACAGCGGCCGTCATCCACCGTCGTAGGACCCACAGTGCCATAATCCCGGTGTGCAGGCACAACATACGGTGGGAGGCTGACCCCGACTGCCAGGCTTTGCAGCGAGTATGCCGACACCGGCCACCACATTCTTGAATGCGCTGAACACAATGGCACTCGAGCGGTCGTGAAGGCGGCCAACGCCGAACTGTGGTTCACCTGCGTAACCAAGGAAGAAACTGCACGGATCAAAACAGACGAAGGGGCGAGCCCTCAAAGCCATGCATGCTCACCTTCCTGGAGGAAATTGTCCGCTCGTTCTGTCCTTATTCCGCGGCGGCTCGTGGGCTGACCGGAACCGCCGCTGGTCTCGCCCGCTTGCACACACCACTCTCAACCGCCAACCGCTCGCCTGGCAGCCCTGCACCCTCTCCCCATCGCCGGGCGAAGCGAGACGCAGTGGAGGTTGCTTTTTGGGGACCGTCGCCCGTGGGGGAGCCGGTTCTCGGAACGAGTCGCTCTCGCGCGCGTCCCTATTCCTGGAAAACGCGCTGCTCTCGGCTTTTTCTTTATATTTATGGTTGCACGGATTTCGCCTCGAGCGGACAGGATTGCGTTCGCCTCAAAACGCCACTCGGTCAACACCACTCGGCCCGCGGCTCGTCAATTCTCCACATGGGGCGGTCGCCCTCAGTGGCTTCCTTAGCGACCGAACAGCCGGGCAGTGACAGACAGGTCCAGGAGCACATTCGTATTTGATAGAAGAGCAGTAATAAAAGTAGGACCGTACACATATACGATCGGCATTCTCCAAATACTGTAAACGACTAAATTTTCGCGAGGACCTAATTTTCGCGAATTTAGGGATTCGACTACATTTCGCGAAAAATACGTCCCGCGAACAATTCGGCCAATATCTGTACGTCACGGAAGCTACACTCGATTCGCAAAAATTAGAACCCGCGACTAATTTCGAATTTTCAGCTTTGGCTTGATTCGCGCAAATTCGAGCCCGCGAAAATTAAGTCGTTTTCAGTACTTATTTTTTCCCGTCGCGTACAATAAGCAGCTTTGGTCTAATTCTGCGAAATGTGTTTTCTCCACCTAAGCCGCTGCCCGCGCACATCTCAAGAAGCCTGAAGGTTTTCCCGACCCCATTAGAAAAGTTCTTGACAGGCATTCAGACATTTCAAGGCATTGTAAAGGGCACTTCAGACATTTAAGGAGGGCCTCTGACGGGGCTAGCGAACCCACCAGTAAACATTGGTGCCCCCTTCAAACATCTCAGATATTTCTGAAGTCCCCTTCACACCCTTTAATAATATCCTGAAGTCCCATCAGAGCGATTTTCAATAGGGCCTAAGCCTCCTCTCTGGCTACGGCACTTCAGTGAGGGACGGCCACAACGTCTCGCATGAATCGCTGGGGCGCGTGATAACCTACCCGGTCCACCCCTTCAAGCCGCTTCGCGGGGACAGTCTACGACGGCTTGTTAAAATAAGTAAGGAAGAAACTTAACGAAGGGAGGATCCCGAGAGGACACATTTTTTTCAACTTGTCTCAAGGTTCTTTCCTGTCTCCGCCCTCTTGTAATTTTCGCTTCTTTTCTTTTTTTAATCTTGTGGCCCAACGACGGCGCGGCGCTTAGTCCGGACACTGTATAGGCTCTACTTGCAAAGCCAGAGTATCGCGTTCCCTTTCCTTTTGCCGCCTACTCCGTATTGGCAGAGAAGCGGTCACGTGCACCGAGCTGGATCAGACCTTTGTGCGGGAAAGCGACCTTGCAGGGGTCAAGTTTCGGGTGGATGAATTTTCTCGCTTTGCGTTTGCGAAATATACATTGTACACTAAAATAGAAAAAAACTGGAAGGTTCCTTGACTGTTAAAAATTGTCTGTAGCCACCGGATACAGTATAATCGAGTTCTTTTATAATGCGAGCGATGTTTTAAAACATGCTTTCAACGTCTAGGAAGAAGACGACACAGATGGCGATCGCGTGGCTCGCGCATCCGGGGCTCTTTCAGAAGCGAAGGTAGCATCCTGCAATGCAGCCTTGTATCCAACATGGCCAACACAAATAAAAATTTAAGTCAAAAGGAAAGAAACCACAAAATGTTACCTCGAACTGTCATTCAACCCATTCGAGGAATCACACTTCGACGGAATTCCTCTTTTGACTATTTGCCCTTCAACGAATTACCCTAATACGAATTGGCCTATTCGACAAATTGATCATCGGTGAGTAGACCGTCGACCAGTAGGCTTTCGACGAGTTGGCTGTATCCCACGTGCGGAACTTTACACTCACGACGTCTTTTAAGTCACGATCCCGGGAGTCGTCCTTTTTTAAATGTTCTCGACTTGGCTTCAGCCAACTTCTCATCACAAATTCTCCCCGGAGCAGCGCAAAGACTATTTAAAAACGCACGCAATTTCTGAAACAATAGCGTCCGCAAAGTGCAAAACGTGGTTAGTGTTCGGCGCAGGCGCAGTGGCGGCGATGCTATTCTTTGCTTTCGCAATGCTTTAGCGTGCGCATTCTCAAACTGCCTAAGAGCAGCGTTTACGTGAATGCGACATATTTGCATCAAGTCCAGTTGTTGCATTGAATGCAGTCATCTAAAAGGCATATGCACTAAGGAAGTGCATTGCCATCAAACCGCTAGAGGGAGCAGCCCGTGTAAATGAGGGTCGCATGGCATCTTGAAATGGAGAGGATTATGGGAAGGAGCTCCGGCCGAAAACGATGCTGAGAACACGCCACTAACCAGGAGGGTGCCCGCCACCCCCCTCCCTCCCCCCCCCCCCCCAGAATCTTCCATTTTGCAGATGCCTACTCTTCGCTCTCCCCCTCATACAGCATACAGCATTTTATTATCTTCTCAGCTAGGACGTGCCTAGCTGAGAAGATGGCGGAGGCCAATCTTGTCTTGTTAGCGGCGACAAAAACGGGCACAATCTCGGGTTTTCCTTTGTAATTTTCTCACAAGAACAAACGCAATTTTTTCTTGCCATTGCAAATGAGCTCAATATTTCCGGCTCTAGCGAAATCAACGCCTCGTAGCGGCAATTTCCAGAAGCTCAGGAGAGAAGGTAATTTCAACTCTGTCGTCTGCTATCACTGCTTGGTTCTAGTAAGCAGCATAGAAACAAACAAAAAGTTAGGGCGCAAACAAGCTGGTGAAGGTTTAACATTTTGGACAAAACACCGAGACTGGGGGGAAAAAGGGACAGCACAACACAAAGTCTCAAACACAGCTGAAATTTATTGGACATGATAACGTGGTTTTATAGGGCACTGGTGCCCGGAAAACAAAAAGAAATAAAAAGGGGGAGGAGGAACTTCGTTTTCCCGAACACACAAGAGAGGGAGGACATTGACCAAAAGCCACACCGGTACTGTTCTACATTAAACAAAAAAGGGGGAGGGGGAAGATCTCTTAACCCACCTCGGTGAGGTCCTGATAACATCACAAAAGGGTCCTGATAACATCACAAAAGGGTCACTATCTTGCAGCCCTTTTGTGATGTTATCAGGACCTCACCGAGGTGGGTTAAGAGATCTTCCCCCTCCCCCTTTTTTGTTTAATGTAGAACAGTACCGGTGTGGCTTTTGGTCAATGTCCTCCCTCTCTTGTGTGTTCGGGAAAACGAAGTTCCTCCTCCCCCTTTTTATCTCTTTTGGTTTTCCGGGCACCAGTGCCCTATAAAACCACGTTATCATGTCCAATAAATTTCATCTGTGTTTGAGACTTCGTGTTGTGCTGTCCCTTTTTCCCCCCAGTCTCGGGGTTTTGTCCAAAATGTTAAATAGAAACAAACATGGTTTCCAGTAATTACTTTTATGCTTCCGCCGTGTTATTTTTATGCACTGACTAGAAGAAGGATCCTACCGTCAAAAAATCGCTTTGCTTACATATGTAACGCCAATCTTACGCTGCAGTGGAATAAATTTATGGTGGTATGCGTGCTGAACGACGAAAACGACCTCGTTTCGTCCGCCATATTGCCTGACCAGCGCACCCTCTATAGTTCGCAGGAGTCACAGATAGCTGAGCTGCTCGGTGAGCACTGCCCCAACTGTTGCCTTGCGCATCGGAGGGAGTCCGTATATTAAGCTGTAAGCAGGGACGACGTCGGGAGCTCCAGGAGCTGGTACCGCAGTAAAAGTAGTTCCTGCCGGAACCTCTCGTCCTTGTGGGACAACAAAGATAGATGTAGCGGTAGTGTCTAGAAAGCGGTTGGAAACGATCTTGCTTACCTTGGCCTGTGAAGTATTTTTCCCTCTGTTCTAGAGTGGCAAGGCCCAGTAGTCTCAGCACTTTCATGCATCCTGCAGCTTCTTGCAGAGCATTAAAGACAGTGGTTAAGAACTTTATGCCCATCAGAAAGGCCTCCGCATGCAAAGCACCGGCCAGAAATAGTGACGACAAGGTTCGGCTCGCGCCGGAAACGCAGGTTTAACTTTGAGATGTGACCCAACATGGTGCCATGTTAGAGTAGGACTTGGATGCTCATTAACATGAGTGTTGGCGAATCAGCTTAATTCTAAGAATAATTAAAGTCGACGCGTTCAAGTCGCACTTATGTAAACGTGACAAACCTGGACGAGATACACGGGAATTGAAGGTAAAAATACTAGTCAGGAGACTGAGGGAGAGGAGGAAATGAGAGAGTGTGGGGACATCAGACTGCCGAGCTCTTGTTGATATGATTAGAGGGTAGATTTAAACCTATCTGCCTTTGTCTTCATTGCACTCATCGAACGTGTTAGAATGCGGAACACCAGCATCTGGCGTTTTGCTCTTGCATGAGATTGTGGTCGACACCGGCAGTGCAGACCATGGCCCCTGGCCTTAGGTCTACATACTAATCATTCCAAAGAGATCTCAGCGTTCTGACGTCCTCGCACACTCTTGTCTCTTCCTCCGTCTCAGTTGCTTGGCGCATTCGAAATATTTAAACCCGAGACAGCTAAAGGACAAATACAACGTCGCTATCTTGCAAATCGCCCCAGGCCACACGCATACAGTAGCCCCTTCCCTTGGCAAACAGCACGCGCTCGCCGGGCGGATTCTTGTGCCGCTGGTAAACCTGGAGCCGGTAGAGCGCTTGCCGCGCGGCCGTGTTTCAGACCACGCTATTCGTAGCGAGGGCTCGTGCTGCCACTTCGATGCATGCTCTGAAGCGCGCGCCCGTAGCAGTAGAGGGCCTCTGAAAACAAACTACTAAAACCCTACCTCCAACCGATCTTTGAGAAAGTGGCGGAGCGCGTCGAGCGAGCCGCAGCAGATCTCTGCGCTGCGTTTCTTGGAGGGTTTAATATGATGTCACCCGCAACATTTCAGTTTCAATATTTGTGTTGGCGATTTTGTGGCAGTCACGAACGTTATTGTGCCAGTGGCACATTGAAATAGAAAGTTACATTGATATCTGAGGGATGCGGTGCTGTAAGAAGCGCCATTACGAGCATCGAAGGTAGGCAATCCAATACAACTTCGAGCAGTCGCTCAACAACGAAGACGAGTCCGAGTGCGAAACAAGCGCTCGCTATTTGAAAGGGAGAGGGAAAATAGGTTAAAGCATAGCTTAGCAAGTCCACGGCTACAGTGAAACACATCGTTCTAAACAAAAGACAAATAGTTGTGCTCACCATACGTTTGAAGTTTCCGTAGCCCTCTCGCTACCAGAGAACGGTGGATGAATAGACGCGGCGTCTCCCAGATACCGTTTGACACTTTTGAACAAAGAACTAGTAAGAAACACTGATAATTGAGGTTGTTAAAAGTAAAAACAAAATGAGCGCGAACGTCGTAGCGACAACCGACACCGGCCCCACGACTGCCCCGACTCCGAGCGCAAAGCTATGGACGCCCGTCAAAAACAATAGATGCATGGGGAAACCTTAGGCGATAGCTAGCACAAACTGCCTCATTGAGCCTGTTTCGGTTTTGGTTTCAAAACCGAAAAAGATAAAATCGCTTTATCGGATGCAGATAATGCCTAAAACGACTAAAATCATCGGAATTATATTTTGAAAGGTAGATTGGAGACAATCCTGTCTTGCTTTATGACAAAAACGGTATTTTTTTGTGCAAATGATTCCGTATTTTTGAACAAAGTTATTTTTGCACGAGATTAAATATAAACATAGGCGACTTATTCACAGTACGATTGAAGTTGTTTGTGTGCCTAAATTTGTCACTTTAGCTGTGGATATTTAACGCACATTTTACGCCATATCCAAATCAAAGGGCATGGCGGTATTGATGCTTTTTCCACCCAGCAGAGATAACACCCAAGCAGCACACACAATTGGGCCAATGTTGGATTTCATGTGGAAAAGAATAGTACAACAATGGCCCAACTGAGCCACATGTTTACCAATGTTGATATCTCATTGGCCAATAATGGACTATCAAAGCCAATGATTTTCCAATATTGATGATACGTTGGCATTTGCTGGTCAAAATTGGACTGTCAAAGACACTGGCTTTTTAATATTGGATATATTCCTGCATAAGCTGTCCAATATTGGATTGTCAAAGCCAATGGTTTTCTAATATTAGATATACACCGGAATAAGCTATCCAGTATTGGACGGTCAAAGCCAATAGTGTTTCAAAATTGTACATAAGCCGGCAAAACCTGTCCAATACTGGACTGTAAGAACCACTGGCTTTCTGATATTGGCTATGCGCCGGCATCACCTGTACAATATTGGACTGCCATGTTTGTATTCATTTCTGCTTGTTGTATCTTTTATATTTAATGTTTCTGTGTATAGTTTGTCCTTCTCGACGTAGGCATCAACAAACATAAAGCCGCTGCTTACACCGCTACCGAAATTAGTTCTACTTTTGTTATGGGAGTCTATCGCGCTATGAAGTTGTCTATTGGTCTCAAATCAAGTATTGAGAGTGCTGTATCTAATGCCAGTGCACATGACATCGGTGTAGGCAGAGCAACGACGTAGCAATCGCGACGTGAGGGCCGACTGCGCCTCTATCTGGCCGGCCGCGCTCGCTCTGCGGAAATGTAAGCATGGGGCTCTCGAGCACCGTTAGCTTACTGAAGATGCAAGACGCTACTTTGTTATCGCGAATGTTTTGTCCTTCGAACGCTTGCAAAGCCGTTGCGCCCGGCATACCCTAAGAAGCATCTTTCAAAAACCGTTCGCCCAGCATCGCAACCTTCCGTCTGCGAACGTCGGTGATTCATCGTGTATTGAAAGTCGACAAATGTGCTGTCCGTGGTGTCTCTTCTGTGTTATTTTTTCGTAAAAATATTTGAGGTTTAAATACCCGTACCTAACAGTTTACACATAATGTTTAATTTCTTGGACAAAATATAAGTACCTATATTTTTGTTTTATTTATATGGGGGCATCGTGCGTAAAAACTAGCTGCGCTTAGTTCTTCATTTAAAATTTAAATGTGGGTTACACGGCGTAAAACACAGTATCTTCAAACTTGCATCTTTTCGGGTCACTTTTGGGCTGGACAGATTCTTTGGAAATGCAAGAGCTGGCCTTCATAAAGTTGTACTGTTCACTCGGTATAGACAGCAGAGCAGACGCTAGGCGTGTTTAGGCCCATTGTGTCTCCCGTACGGTCACGTGCCTTTCAGACTCGAAGCTGGTGATAAGGCAGAATATGGCACCTGCCGGAAGCCCAAGGCCACACACAGCATTCCCTGCACTATCAACGTTGGGTACAAGTGGCAAATCCTCTAATTGTGTTCATTCTTGAGATGGCCCTGAAGATAAGCCTTTTCTGTGTGCAATCTCTTTTTGGCCTTCACGGAGCTGCTGCCTCTCTGCCTTTATCTCTTTTTGTCTCTCTCTCAAACTGAAAGCGTGGTAGATGGTGCCCTTTTTTATCGCTGGACTCTCCGTGGGAAATGGCAGAAGCGTGATCGCGTGGTTTGACGAATGATGCATTAGCCGTTGACAATCTCGGAATACCTGCTTGTGGGGCTAGTTTGGCGTGTGATGCGGCCTGCGTCGCTGCTGTGGATTCCGCTTCTGTAGTAAAAGGTATTTATTTCGTTCGAAAGGTCCTAGCCGGATGTGGGCAACAAGCGATTTCTTCAAAGACGCCCAAGAGATTCTTCTGTTGTATTTAGTGTTTGGTTCGGCAAATGACAGCTTGTGCTACAACGTGTTGAATCTTCACGGACACCTTCCTTCTCGTTTTTCTGTTTGAGTGGCTCTTCTGCCGTGCCCGTGTCGACATATATCTCGGATTACACCTTTCAAGTCCGGTATCGTCAACGTAAGTGCGCTGCAACCTACTTCGCGACAGTTGATAGTTTTTTTTTTTTACGGGTACTCTTCTGGATCACCTCTAGAATTAGGCAATGTCGATCTCCTGGCAGCCGGGAGAATCATTTCCTCGAAATTCTATCAGCAGTCACCTGCCATTGGCTGTCTGTAATCATGTCACAACTGCAGGTAGAATACTGAATTTTTATTCTCTCTGCGTTTCGTTGAAACACGATCCACGGGCATCTTTAAGGGGATACCCGTTTCATGGACACACGTTTCGCCAACATTAACGTTTCATCGGCATTCGATACGCGAATTGCATGCTGTACGGGCATTTAGTCGAGCGTGTATTTCTGAGGAGCGTGCCTGCCGACCCAGCCCACCCTTTCATGCCGCTTCATGGTGAGTCTGCAGTGGCTTATTAAAAATAAAAAAGAAGCTATTTTGAGTTGTTTTATGAAACATCGCGTGTTGAAGAAACAATATGTCGATGAAACTTTGTTCGATGAACTAATTGCACCGCCAATGAAGGGCGACTACCGGTACAATTTTGAGGGAAACTTCTTCCAGCTTCCTGGAGTCAGGATACTCACTACCCAAGAATTACCCATGTTGTTGTTTGCTTAGCAATCTTCTCAGTTGTATAAAAGCTGAGTAGTACCTCTTCAGATATTACAGATTGCTTAGTTGTCTAGACTCTACAGAATAGGCTGTGTGTAATAAACTTCTAGGAGATTTCGAAACAATTCCTTGTATCCGTTTACCTTCTTGTTTTGCAAACAGCTTGGCGAGTGCATTTGCAAACAGCTGGGCCAGTGCATTTGCAAACAGCTGGGCCAGTGCAACGATGGCCCAACATTAGCAAAAATGACGGCCAACATTGAACCGGGTAGCGCTTTCTGTAATGTCGAATATTACGCCGGTCTTTGCCAATCTGGGACCACCATTGGTTGGAAACATGGTTTAGCAATGGCCCAACATTGGCACCAATGATGGGGCCGGCATTAGTTGGAACGATGGCTGAACAGAGGACCAACATTGGCGCCAATGACTAGGTCAACGTTAGATAGGGTAGCTCTTTCAATATTGTCCAATATTGAGGCCGGTCCTTGCCAATGTTAGGCCATTGTCAGATCAACATTGGTGTGCTGCCTGGCACGCCAGCTAGGTGGTCTTTATTGAGCATTGCACGGTGATCTGGTACGCGAACAGTTCGAAAGCACTCTGCCAGTGCCGTAGCCGGGTAATGTCTCCAGGGAATGTGTTTCTTTGCTCCAACTATCCAAAAGTGAAAAAATGAAAATAAAAATTAAAAAAAGGGAAAGAAATTGCACCACCACAATATTAGTTAATATTTTTTTGTTTCTCAGAAGACAAAAATTCAACCTTTTTTACCTTGTTCGTCCGATCTTTAACAAGGGGAACCTTAATGTGGGAAAACAAAACCACGCAATCGTAAAATATAATATTGGCCTTTGCACAAAAAAGTTCAGACAGGCTCACAAAATATTTCGGTGCTTTAACTACTCTGCGGATCACTGGGGTATCCCGTGACTGAAAACTACGAAAAAGTGCCAAACGATAGCGAAGTTTAGATTACGATTAAACATAAAAACTGCAATTGTCACCGGGGCAACGAGCATATGTATCGTGACGCTCATTGTTCATGCGCACATGTTTCTGAAATGATCGTACTATGGACATGTTTCGGGTTCTTTTCGCTCTTTGTTGTCGTTTTACGAGGAAGTGGAAGAGAAAAGTACCAGTTTCTATCGTTTTGTGGGGTTTAAACATTTAGTGGAAGCCGCCGTCGGTCGATAGAAAGAAGCGAGAGGACCCTTTCGGGCCGTCTTGGATGTTCCGGTGAATGTTGAGAAGAGCATGCCCTATACTCTGTTCACCCTTAGCTGAGACTACAAGCTCCGCCTTCAGCGCGAGCTTTCTGTCCTTGCTAACTCAAGTCTGAACGCACAGGCACGCGCACACGAATCACAGCGGAAGCCAGCAAGCTCCCGCTGAAGGCAGAGCTTCTGGTCTGAGCTTTGAACGGAGTAGCAACCACTACTAGGACGTTGAATATCTCAGGTATGGCTTGAGGTTTCGGAGTCTCAAGAATGAAATTCCGCTTCAGCGGTGACAACGGGTATGGTGGCCAGGATTTGCAGCAGGCGGTTTACATTAGGATGGAAGGCCTTGGTCCAAGGATACTTGTCTGTATCGCTGAGACGCCCTAAGCGGTGCGGTTTCTTCACATCTGTGTCCAAACCAGAACTTCCTCAGACAGTTTATGTAATGAAACGAATGCTCCGCCCCGGCTGGTGATTTGCCCATAACCGAGGATTGTGACTTTGAAACCGACGCTGTCGGTCATAACATCGCTCTCGCCTAGGGCGGACGATGCTGCCTGACGTGAATGTGCCGACTCTGTTGCAGGCGTTGACGACAAGCTTGAAGTTGTAAGTCAATAATCATTCTTCAAAAAAGCGTCAAGCGACAGCTTTGGCTGTTGAAGTAATTTTCCAGAGTCTATATATGAAAAGGAACTTTCGCGACTTGCGTTTTTGAAGCACGATTATTAACATGACCCACTACAGCGATTCAAGAAGTAAATAGATACGCTGTGAAATCAAGTGACTATGAGCATTCGAAAGTTGCTTCCACGGTGCATATGCTACCGCTTTTCTCTCTAGCATTTTTTTTTTTACATTTTGGTTGGTGTATTACTGAGTCTAAAGGAGTACAGACGAGTAACCCCAAAAACAAGTAAAAGACGGGACTAAAAAAATTAAGCTAGTTGTTTGTCCTTCTGTCATTCTGTTTGCTCGTCATTGTGGGGTTTGCAAAGTCAGAGTATTGCTATCTTGGAATTTTGTTTCGCTGCCTTGAAATTGGTGTCGAGTCCTTAAGACTTAAAGGGAAGGGGGAGTTTAGTCAAGCCAATTTCGTGGCTTATGTGTCATCAGGAGCTGAGTTATTCACAGCTACGAGCCTGAAGAAAGACTTCACTTTTTTATATAATACAACAATCGAGTTTGGCGTGGCGAGAGCTCTTTGGAGAGCCGGAGCCGGACTTCTGTTCCTCATTCTCACGCAGTCCACGCACATTGTTGCCATCTTCGTTTTGCTTTGGAATGTTGTGGGTGTGGTCCCTCACCGTAAGTGGTTGTCGAACAGAAAGAGAAGCACAGAGGACTTTTATTGACTTAACAACACAACAAAACAAAAAAATGACAATGGAAAAGGGAAAGGGGGCAGAAGGAAAACCATGAAATTTTGGGGGTGTTTCTACACCACTAGAAAAAAATGTTCAGCATAGTCCTCCTTAAATGAAGGAACGAGTCTGATACATATGTTCCTTCAGAAATGGAGAAACTTTTTCTCCTTCAACAAGGGAGGTAAAGTTGCTCCTCCGTCGAATCGGAGGCGCATTTCAAAATGACGGCTCCAAATCGAGCGTCTATTGTAGGTCCTTCCGGCACGCCATCAACGTTCCACCAGTTCCACCGCAACGCAAAGTATTCTGATAGTCACCGGACAGGCAAATGCCTCCCGCTCACTGGCGGTCTGCCACTGCTTGGTCAGCAACACTCGACAGAAAAGCACCGCGTTGACCGCCTAACAGCGACCGAGCCCACCCAAATTGAGCCGACAGTTCCAGGGCACGATGAGCACTCAATGACCACAGAACACGAGCTTTGCACGTCGTATATTTATTGGCGAATCCGGCTGCCCATGCAGGTAAGGAAATCCGCGCCCCGATTCATTTCGCGCCGTGAATAAAAAAAATAAATATTTGCCGAAACGGATTGAGCCACAATTGTCAGTCGATTTCGCGTCACTTACCCGTGCTCGTTCTCATATCGCAATTACTCCGTCGCAAATCCCACACAACGAATATGAGCTCTAGGACCGATACGTAATCCCCAGCAACCGATACGGTACGCCGAACGATTCTCTACAACTCGCCAAAAGTATGCTACCGGCTGATGCGAACCTCAGGTGTGCCTCAGGCAAAAGAAAATACGAAGACAGTTGCACCGTCCACGGACAGATGGCGCGCTCAAGCAAACTCTAAAAGCACTGGTATATAAATATCATCCAGCGTTTAAAGCAAACTACTTTAGGTGGCGCTGTTACCACCCAATTCAATGTTTTTGAGAAAAAACAATTTCTAACTCGAGTGATGCCCAACATTCACTTTCACGCTCCCCATGCTTAGCACTGAAAATTTCATCGTACATACACATTAAACACGCAATGCACTTAACAAAATAGACACATACATCGCAACGTTACAACAGCGAGAACATACATAGCACACAACACGAACCCTCATCACTGACGCTGGCCGTTGCACCAGTGGTACATATACCGTACGGATTTAAGGTACCTATTTCTGCAGTGACTGCCTAAGAAGGAATATTATTGCTAAAACATTACTGCTCTCGCACGAAAGTCTGCCGATAAGAATGTTTTTAAACGTTCGAAGGCATACATCTCCAAGTAGAATGTAAGCTTAAACATAGTAATTATTTGGTGTAGTCGATAAAACAACCCCACCCGCCGGCAAAAAAAAAAAGAAGAGAATACGCGTTTATAAGTGAGCGTTTGTGCGCCCTGATGTGTCCGCTTCCCCGCGTAGCAGCTCCGACTACCCAGATATGCGTCCAGAAAGTTCAGAACGACGCGAGCCAGTCTTGTTTTCTGGTGCGAGTCGAGAGAAAAACAAGAATAAAGACTGAACCGCATTTAAGCGATTAAGCAAGCGACGGTGACAGCGACGAGAGTCTGCGACGAGCGACGGAGATTTTCCACGGTCGCTCGCCGCGTACCGCTCGGTTTTTGGATTTCTGGAAATCGTCCCTCAACGCCTTGGTCGCTTGCTCACGCCTCTTTCATGCGGCTGGCCTCACCGCGCGACTGACCGAGCGACAGCGAAGCGGGTCGCCGTCGCTTGTCCCGTCGCTCGCCGAATCGCTTGCAGGCGGTTTATAGTTGAGAAATCACCGTCGCTCGTCACCGACTCTCGTCGCTTGTGCCGTCGCTCTCTAAATCGCTTACATACGGTTGAGAAATAAAGTGCGAGCGTGCGGATAGCTTTGATCGGTACTCATCGTGCGTGAGAGCTCGAGTTTCTTTACCTTTAAAGGGAAACTCCGCTTCATTCTCGGTTGTTAGCAAACACTGCGACTATCTTTAGTATCATCTAGAGAGACCGAATGTCAAATATTAGCTCGTAATATCACCTAAAAGATCATTAAACCGGCCGACAAAGACTGAGATGCTCGAAGTCACAAAAATCCGCCAATTTAGCGGGTGACGTGCGGCGCAGCCAACGTTGTATTTCCGGTGTGACTGACGTCTGTTGCATACGCAGTTTTTTTCTTGGTATTTTCTTTTCCAGGGGGGCTTACCAGGCGGCGTTATGGACGCGCTCCGCGTCTGAGCGAGCAAAGAGGCGAGACAGACGAAAAAAATTAACGAGAATAAGAAAAAAACAGAAAGAGGGAGAGGGTGTTACGGGACATAGAGATCATACATACTGTACGGGATTAGGGTATGAAGGATGAGTTTCGCTGACATACGTGCCAACCGGTGCCAACAGACTAGCCGCCTGGGTTGCCGCCTACATAGCCTGCTTCGTCGCTGCTTGCGTTGCCTGCTCGCCGCCGCGGCTTCGCCCGTCCTCCCTCCTCGCACCTCGCCCTTCCCCGCGCATCCGCGTCTTTTCTGGGTTACCGCAGGCAGATCTTGTATCCCACGGAGGTGTGTATGCAACTGACGTTGAGGGTACAATGTTGCCCGGCTGTGCCAAAGTTTCGGTTTCGGTTTGCGATTATGGTAAATAACAATATCGCACGAAAAATATTTTGTTTTAATGAGACAAACGGTCTAGGGTTGTTCTGAAGTGCTTTTCACGTTTATATTACCCACTATCTCAAAATTTCTGAAATCGAGCGGAGTTGCCCTTTAAAAAGTCGTGGGGCGTTACGGTGACGCATCGACGATCGCTGCAATACTTTTGCGCGAAGCTCAGGTGTAGCACCAGGAAAAATGGTACCGCAGGTTCTCACGTCGTAATGTTTTTCGGGGTTTCTGAATATAGCATTTCTGAGGGGAGATTGAGGTAAGGAAACTAGAGGCAGAGTTATTCGAAATGTGCCATTAGGTTTTCAAAATGCTTCTGGGAGCTAGCAAAGACCCAAACAAGGCAGCGAACCCCCAGTTCGAGGTCTGCTGCACTGCGTGACAGTCCTGGCAGCCTGGCATCTTCCAGCTACGACTCTTGCACCATATTTAAAATTGCCCGGTATAATTCCTATGTCGATTTAGGGGCGGGGGATCAACCGGTCTTGACCTTCCCTTTTAAACTCTGCATGTGCAACCTTTCAAAGGTTCCAAAGCCTGGTCGCAATACAAGAAGGAACAGTCAGGATGCAGTGATGCAGTGCTACAGCTAAGCGTATTTGTTTCGTGTTGTTTACGAAGCAAGGTGTTCAGTGTTTACACAAAGTACACAACTGGGTACTTCCCCAAACATCTTATGCTAAGTCATTCTTTACTTATCACCCCGTCTTAATCACGTCAATCCTCTGTAGAACATTAAAACTTCTCCTTAACCGTGCAGTATTAAAGGGGCCCTGCAACAACTTTTTGACTTGTTTTTAATTTGCACCGAATCTGAGCGCACTGAACGTAGTAACCTAATGAAACTTTTTTTTTCTCGAACTTCGCTTTATTTTAAAAGTTATAGACAAATTAGAATTACAAAAACAAGCAAAAAATAACCTCCATCATGACGTCCTTGGTCGCTTGAGTGGCCTTCAAATAGAGGGGTAGTCAGCTCGGCGAGCGCTCACGGCTGCCGCACTCCGTGTTGACGGCTCGAGAGGGCGCCACTAAAGCATGTTCTGGATAGGCTATTGAAGCGGGCACCCAAGGCGGCTCGCATTGCATTTGCTGCGCGATTAAACACTAATTCGGCATGGCACTTCAACGGCCACAAACGACAGAAAACACAGGGTAAAGACCAGTTCAGAACGGGAGCCACTTCGCGCTGCCATACCGCCAAAAGGCCAAATCGCAAGCCAAACCTGCGCCGAAGGCCTTCGGAACGCTCAGAACCGGTCGGATACTCGCGCCGGTATACCACCGCAGCGCCACCGCGTACATCCGGGACCTCTCTACGCTCGCTGCTCGTAGGTGCCTGATCCCACTACCCCTTTCTGGTACGCGCCGCCTTTTCTACCGCTTGATGGCGGGTATGTCGACACCTCATTTCATGTTTCCGTACTTTATAAACTGCATTAGTTTCTTTTCTGATCTAAAATACTGAACAAAAACTACTTTCACAAATAAGTGAAACGGTTCGCGCCTCTTATATTTTGTATTTCGACTAAAAAAAAAAAAGCTTTTAGCGGCTCTCGCTAGTAGTCAGGCCAGGACCAAAGACCTCACATATCGAGCGCTTTCGGCACCGCGGGTCACCCCCATAGGTGGAGGAGGTTTCCACGTCGTCAGGTTAAAATATGACGCACTGATATTTAGTTACTCTCTCCGTGCGCGCTGGCTTGCCCGAACCCCAAGATACGCGGAAACAGCAAAAAAGTTAGACGCTTAAATATGGTTGCAGGGCCCCTTTGACTTTTCTGGAGGAGAATGACATACTCTTGCAGTTACAGCACGGCTTCCAGCCAAATCGCAGCTATACGACACTGCCCTTGCCACGGTTGTCCATTACATCAGTGACAGTATTGTTGTCCTGTGGCATATACAGTGTGCCACCAATCATCATCATGGTGTTTTAGAAGAAGAGCACGTGAAGCCAGATTAAGACCGAACGAACATGTTTGTCTCGTGGTGTTGGCCGGGACCCATGATGTAATATTATGTATTCTCCTTTCTTGAATAAGTTTCTATTTTATTAAACATATTTTCTCATCTTTTAACGATTCGGAAGTGGGATGAGCTGCTCGTCATTCATACCTTACGTTGAGTGAGCGAGACTTTGCGATTCGTCAAATCAGTGGTGCGAGGCCCGACATCGGAACAAGATCGACATATTGCGACAAGGCGAGTTGACCTCACTTTGATACCCGAGATCTTACTGACTGTGATTTGTGACCATGCAAAGGGAAGCAAAAACAAAAAACCCGACTCAACAGGCGAGGTCAATCTAGACGTGATGGAGATGATATGGCACGAGTGCTACGACAAAATCAAGATCTTGAGCGCCTGTCATTGACACAGTCGAGTCGACTGACGTCTTCGGATACCTCCATGCGGGTGGCTCCGCCTGCGTTAGCTGCGATTCCCAAGTTCACCGCAAGTGATGGTGTCATCGCAGCAAAACAAGTGGATTTCCGAGTTTATCCACGTCACTGAGTTAGCAAGGTAGGACGAGGAAGAAAAGATAACCGTGGCCAAATTGAAGCTGTATGGACCGGTGCGTGACTGGCTGCAATCCTGGGGCGAAGCTTGCAAGACTTGGCCGTCCTAGGAAGCCGCTTTTCGTGACGCTTACGTCTGCCTACCGTCGAAAACTCAACAGTGCAGGATCATGGAACGCCGAGTGCAACAGAAGAGCGAACACCACGAAACCTATGTTCACGACAAAGAAAAGCTTTGCGTCTGGCTGGGGCTAAATTTGGAGGAGACGAAGGCGGAGATTATCACGGGACTAGCATTGAGCGAACTCAGCTACGCCATGCGAAATCGATCTCCCCTTTCTATTAACGACTTTTTTTCGTGACATTAACAGCTACGAGCATTTCCAGAAGAATCGCGACGCAAGATTCCTGTTCGACCGTAAACAACAAGACGAGAGGCCACGGCAAACTTCGAAAGCCAAATTGGTGTCACGAGCTGAGAAAGACGATTCCAACCATGCCGAGAATAAGAAGCCGAAATGTTTCAATTGTCAGAAATTTGGCCACATTGCACGAGATTGCCCGGATTCACAACGGGAGAAAATATGCACTCGCTGTGGAGAGCAAGGACACAGTACAAATAATTGTCATGAGTGAAAAGAAAATGCACTACAAGTGGTCAAGGAAAAAGACTGGCATAAAGTTTGTGGGTCGTCGCAAGCGTTCAAATCAGTGAACATTGATGGAGAACCAACAGCTGCTCTTCTTGACACTGGTGCGCAGATCGGCCTGATCAAGACGAAACTTACCGCCCAGCTAGGCAAAATAAGTAGCAGTTCCTAGCCGAAAGGAACAAGTATGTGGCGTAGGCGGAACATGCAAAACCTTAGGGGAGATCCAAGCCGACCTTGAAGTAGACAGCAAATTTTTCAAGGTTGTGAGAATGCAGGTGGTTCCACACAACATTTTCACGGGCCCTGACATCATTGTGGGAACAGACGTCATTGACACACCAAACGTTGTGCTACTTCGGAAAGAGGGAACAATTATATGCTGCTAGACGAACGAGACTTTCCATTTCTCAAAGAAATCAAGGTTGACCATGATGATATGCGAGTTGCGTTGTCCACCAGAGACAGTTTCAAGCTTCAGACAAACACTGTACAATGGGTCACACTTGTTTAAGATTATGACAAACAAAACAGTCATAATTCCTTATAGCTGGGGAGGACGAGATGGACTACCTGTGCGAGTTAAAAGACGGGAATAAAGTCTTTCTATCGTGAACATCACCAACTCTGACATCATCCTCAAGGAGCGCCAGACAGTTAAGCGTGGAGGCCTGGTCGCACTTCAGGATACCGATGAGCTAATGATTTCACAACGTGTAGTCCACTACGTTTTAGTGTGGAAAGGAGGGCCTGTCTACAATCAACATGGAAGATAACAACGTCGGACCGTCTGTGACCAAGGGATTCAAGAAAGAAATCTGTGAGAAAGTGAACAAAAAGTGTGGATGCTTTTCAGTGAGCACCAAGAAACTGAAATGCATGACAGGTGCGGCCGTGGCTATACAAGAGAAACCAGGGTGTTCAGCCGCGGGTTGACCGTGGGTTGACCGATCCTTACCGCGCATCATGGACAGAGCGGCAACTACTTCGGCAAATCACCAACGAGCT
This sequence comes from Ixodes persulcatus, assembly GCA_013358835.2. Classification (NCBI taxonomy): domain Eukaryota; kingdom Metazoa; phylum Arthropoda; class Arachnida; order Ixodida; family Ixodidae; genus Ixodes; species Ixodes persulcatus. The sequence continues at coordinate 21,768 of JABSTQ010003406.1, forward strand.
TAAGACCAATAAACTCGTGAAGGACAGCGAGTCGGAGTACAGCAGTTCAGTGATCCTAGTTAAAAAGAAGCAGAAGAAAAAAATCATAGTCAAAAAGAAAGCATGAAAACAGCCAAAGATTTTCCAAGACGTGACAAACTCTAACTGACTGAGGACAGCCAGCAAGTCAGATTTGGCTGATTGTTGTCGTGTGGCGTATAGTGTGCGCCAACAATCATCATCATGGTGTTTTTAGAAGAGCATCAGAAGCCAGAACGAGACCGAAAAAACATGTCTGTCTCGTGGTGTTGGACGGGTCCCATGATGTACTATGTATTCTCTTTTCTTTAAATATTTTATTGAACATATTTTAAAAACTTTTAACCGTATGGACAGTCGCATTCCTGCTGATTTTATTCAACTAATCCGCAGTAATGCGCTTGACATGCTCGATCACGCGGTCCTGATCAGAAAAGCCGCTCGGGCTGGTGTTCGAGGCTCACTACTACTTTGGTTGACTCGCTTTATGGTGGGTTATACCCAACGCGTGCTACCCAGGGGCATATTTAGAGGGGGGTCCGGGACATATTTAGAGGGGCATATTTAGAGGGGGGTCCGGGGCATGATATGCCCCTGGGTAGCAACGCGTGCTACCCAGGGGCATATTTAGAGGGGGGTCCAGGGGCATATTTAGAGGGGCATATTTAGAGGGGATTTCTGCATGTGTAAAATTGAGGGCGTAAAACAAAGAAGGGTGGGAGGGGATTCCTAAACATATGGTACGCTGACCAACACCTGCCTCCCCCCCCCCCCTCGGGAAATTCTTGCATCCGCCCCTGGTGCTACCATGGGTCAATGTCCCAAAGCTATCCCTCTCTTTCTGCAGTTTCACAAGGCTCCGTACTTGGCCCAACTTTGTCCTTGTTCTGTGTTAACGACATGTTAACGACATGCCGCAAAACAGTAACACCCTACTTGAACAGTAGCCAGACGACAGGTCCATTGTCGCCCGCATCACTACACCCGACTGCTCTGTCCGCCTTCAAGGCTACATCACTTGCTTTTCAGAGTGGGCGCATACAAACTGCCTGACCATGAGTGAGGGTAAGAGCGTAGTGATGCGTTTCCGCAACACCAACACTACCAGTATTCCCCTATACACTATCTCAGAATTCCCCTTATCGAAGGTACAACGCGCGTCAATCCTTGGGGCAACGCTTGTGATGTTTGTACCAGCACTGGACTTATCTCTCCACATTTCAAACATAGTGGCTAAAGCTCGGTGCACTTTGAGATTTGTGACACGGTTGTCGAAATTTTGTGGCTTTTCAAGACTTGCTTTACACTGCACATGTTCTACCAAAGTTGGAGCACTGCGCATATGTGTGGCACCCATACCGAATCCACTTAACTTACCAGCTGGAGGATGTGCAACACCCTGCCATTTGGACACTGTTCACTTGTCCCGACCGCTGACGTGATACGCTTCTATCATAGTAGACGTGGTTGCAGCATTCGAAGTGGCAGACGGAAAAGCACCGCCACACTGCGACTCCTGTGGCCCTCCAATCGCTGCACCTCGGACCGGTCGTTTAAAGGCTCCTACATCTCAGTGGTTCGACGCAGTAAACGGACAGGACAGCATGTGTTTTTTTTTATATTCTAGAACAGTACAGCATCAAAACGCGGTGTTGCCGCGGCTGCACTTCGGGACTTTCTCGGGGTCCCACTCGGCGTTCAGATGCCCTTTCCTGAAATTCGTGAAGAATTGCGAATTTTGTGTCGAGAACTTTGTCGGCACTTGACTTAGCCGCGTCACCTAGTAAAATTTTGTGTTGTTTGTTTTTCTTAACATCCTTCTTCTCAACCTTAGGCGATTGGCTGACACGCACAGTGCGTATGGGTTTTCGCCGTTCTGTCAAGCCTCGCACGTCGTCCCAGACCACATGTCGTGCAAATAAAAATTACTATTACTATGCATAGGTCATTACAAAGGTTTGGAATTGTTGCAAACAAACAAGGCAGAAACAAAAATTAAGTGTGGTACAATTGAAGCCTCCTTTGTTCCTATCTTAAAATATTGAACAAGCGCCCTCTCAAAATTTGAAGATCATCGCGAAAAAATTGGGGATGGGCACATCTGAGATCATAAATTTTACATATTTATGTAGTCTGCATATTTCTTCAGATGTTTCAAATTTTGGGGGTGGGCACTTAGTGCGGAATTGTCAGATGCACGGTATTCTAAGGTTGATAAAAAAAAAGCCCTTCATTGTCTCCAACAGCGCCGCCTTGTATCAGCTGCGGACTTACGCATGTTACAACCCGTCTCTTCATTTGACTTCGGTGTTGGACATCAAGAGACGAGATTTTCGAGCGGTGGCGGGTTACGATTTCAAAAGTGGTTTAAATTATTACAAATCACTGGAACGGTTGTGATGTGCTTCTGGGGACGCTCCACAATCACGTGCAACAGTTTCGTGTTGGTTCAGTGAATTAAGGCGTGGCCGCACCTCTCTCAAAGGTCACACTCTGACCGAAGAAAACGCTGCTGCTGTGAAGAGGTTCGTTAAGGAGGATCCTCGGCTGACTGACGGTGATATCGAAGAGTCGCTGAAGATTAGTTCCCCGAGCGTTTCGGCGAATCTTCACGAGGACCTGTGTCTGACAAGCTTCATCTCCTGGGCGCCACAGAATTCGTCGGAAGCTCAAATCCAGGGAAGGGTGGAATGGTGCCAAGGAATGCCATACCGATACTAAAGTAGCAACGCGAAGAGAAAATATCTGACATTTTAAGGAGTGGGAAAACGTGGACCATCCAGTGTGCTCTCGAAACCAAGCACCAGTCATCCGTTTGGATATTGTCTGGAGAATCTCCACTGCTATGGCTCAAAATGCCAAGAGGTGTTGAAAAGAAAATGGTGGCAATCTTCTTTAGAACCAATGGGCAAGTGGCCACAGTGGCACTGGAAAACCAAAGACTGCACAAGGTTGCACCGCAGTTTGCCTGCCAGCAGTTTACGAGGGGAGAGACAATAAAAATCGGCTAGAGGTGTTGAAGAAGAAAAATCAGAACAGGAAAACAGAGATAAACCTGGTTTGTTAATCCCAGTTGGCTACTTTGCCTAGGGGGAGACGGATATGGGGATAAAAAGAGGGAATTAAAAAAAAAGAAAAGAGAACAGTTTGGTCCTTCAACATCGAAGGGTGAAAACACAGGCCAGCCGGTGTACAGCCCCCATCACAATCCCTTGACCAGGAACAATAAAAAGACGGACTATCACACACTACTCAACCAATTTATGCCGACAAGAAGCAAGCTGGAAGAGGCTGTCAAGACAATACACAGAATGCCCGATCAAAGTTGTGGTTTCGATCAGTTTCACAACATGACTATCCACGGGTACATTGACTGCACAGTAACCGCACATATGGTTCCCTAAAACGCGGAAATAAAATAGTGCAAGCAAAAAATACGTCAACTTCCAGCGAAACAGAAGGTGAGCTTGGCGACTGTTGGCGTCTTCGTGGACAAACACTCTCACAGTAAAGAGCACTGCCATAATGATACTGATGACGCGCGGAGCCAAACCACGAAGACCATAGATGATCATCGGTTGACAATGCGACACACGATGCCATCGGCGACGGTTTGCGTCTTGGGTAACGACCACTTTCACAACCGGCAGTACTGCCATAGCAATGTTGGTCATGTTTGAAGAAACAGAACACAAGGCGATCATCGGTTCACACACTCGGTAAGAATGCAGTATGGTAGACCCACAGACTAATAACAGGCAGAGTCGCTGCAACGGTGGATATCGCGGTCACCATAGTCACTGGCTCACCGTCGTGACTCTCAAATAGGGTCAAGCAGACTCGGCAACCCTTGCGCATTCACCGCGACCAGTATACGTAGCACCATTTTAGAACTTGGCGGTTCATGGCGACTTCGTTTACTTATTTGACGAAATGAAGGGCAGAAACCAGCATACTGCTTTGCATTCTTGGCAGAATATACTATAAACGCCCTGTGGTTGACATACAAAGGTTCACAATTTCAGGTAACTTATCGTGCTGCATGGGCATGTGTGGGTGCACAAATACTGCTTATCAAACTGCACATGCAGCGTGTTTGAAAGAAAATAATAAAGAAGTCAAAAAGTCTAGAGCAGCTCACGAAAATAAGGTGGAATAACTTTCCTCCAGTCAGCCTCAGAAAGAAGCAAGACGTCTCGTTCCTTCCTGCTTCTCGGATCCGCTTGGGGGCGCGTTAGTGAAATCGAGGAAAACACGCTGTTGCTATCTTTCTCCTCTCTTTTGTCTTAGAGTGTGCAGTCACAACCTGTGACACGAAGAGCTCGACGCTGTACGCAGAAAATGCAGCTGGAACGAGGACCTCGGGGTCTCTAGACGGAGGGAAATTGCACACAATATTGGGCCATTTGCATGTTTTGCACAACGACCCAGTATTGAGCAAATATCGTTTAATGATCGTTCTAAAAATGAGCTAGAATCGGCAATATAATTCGAGTACTGGGCAGAGATGGGCGAATATCGGTTGACGAGCCGCGGTGGCTGCGGTGCGAGCCGACTTGGGGCCAAGCCAACGTTACTCGAACCACTCGGTTGGGAAACCGCCATAGAGCCTCCTCTGACAAAGCGGCACCGATCCGTACTCGAGAGACAAACTAATAGCAATCGCAACGCCGCCATTTCTCCCGCATCGGCCACTCGAGGAACTGCATGCGACTTCTATTTTGTCTTTCATCGGCCATTTTGTCGCCGAAATAGGTACGGATGAAGGGGCTTCAATGGTGCCACCCCAACTACAAAGCGGACGAGCCGCGAAATACTGCCGAAGTTAGAATGCGCCTGGGTCGGGACGCGCTACTTGAAATCACCACTGAGACATGGTTGTATAAAACAATATTAATTGTGCCGAAAAGCCTTGTAAAGTAAAGATTAAAAAAAAAAATATCACGCGCCCCTCGTTTTGTACTAATCTCCAATAAAAGTTACTGTAAAAAAGATTTTCTTTTCCGTTTGTTTGTACGGAAAAACCCAGTTCCAGCCGGCGATTGCCCGACGCGCCCCCGGCGTTACCCGTGGCTACAGCGGTGGCCGCCGCGGTTGTCCGGGGCGATTGACCGATTCAGTATCATTTTATAAACGGTCAAGAATTCCTAAAACTGGCCGATATAGCCGCTTCAGACTCGACACATTATTGGGATCGTTTTAAAAACGGTCAAGAATTGGTAATACCGGCCGATATAGCCGGTTTACACCCCACAAATCAACGGAAAACGGCGCTGGATACTGTATATCAGCGTGGCGTTGGCCGACCCAACTGATGTTCCGCCGACATCGGCAACATCACAGTATTATTGGCCAGATCTTTACGATCCAGCGCCAATATCGGCAGTATCAGAATATTATTCGCCCGATTTCTCCGATCCGACGCCAATATTGGCGCAATACTGTGCGGTGCCAGGGTTGATGTTTATTCTCTACTCCAGTCTCAGGTCAATTCAACATGGTTAATTTTACCGTTACCAATAAAAGTTAATGCACGATACTTTTGAGTAATTCTTTATTTATGAAACGACAGTGTTTTTTGGCACTAAAGCAAAGGGTGCGGGCCCGGTTTTTTTTCCGCAAACGTTCCTTGGAAGTATTTGCAACGTAACTAACGTAACTACTTCACACATTACTGTTTTCGAAAATATCCCGAATACGTTTGTACGTTACCGAAAACTCACGGTAAGGCCGTTACTAATAGAGAGTTTTAGGGAACCGTTTTTGTACATCCGATACGGTACGATGGGCCCTCCGGTACGAAGTGCGCATGCGCGAGTCTTCTGCGATCTTACCGTAATGCGCTGCTCGAACCGTAAGGCACGACCGGCACCGCCAATGGCAGACACGGACGGTCTCGCTTGGTTAGCAAAACGGCTCTTTCGCTGGCGGAGAGAGCGTGGCGTGGCTTCAAACATGAATAAAATAACTCGTGGTAGTGCCTGGCAGGAGCGCCTTATGTGACAGCAAGTGCATTAAGTTGGAGTCAGCAAATAAGAAAGAGAATACAGATCGAAACGCAATAAGAGATCCTCAATAGAGATAAATTCATGTGTAGCAACACCGGGAATCGTCTGCTCATTAGCGCAGTGGATTGGAGCGTCCATTTCGTGAGCTCGTAGGGTAATGGAGAGTTCAAATCCGGGTGCCCCAAGCACTTCTTTTTTCATATTTAATTTTTTTTATATTTTAGGTTTTTTTTTATATTGTAAGTTTTTTTATATTGTAAGTTTTTTTTTATATTGTAAGTTTTTTTTTATATTGTAAGTTTTTTTTATATTGTAAGTTTTTTTTCATTGGAAGTTTTTTTTATATTGTAAGTTTTTCTTATATTGTAAGTCTTTTTTATATTGTAAGTTTTTTTTATATTGTAAGTTTTTTATATTGTAAGTTTTTTTATATATTGTAAGTTTTTTATATTGGAAGTTTTTTTTATATTGTAAGTTTTTTTTATATTGTAAGTTTTTTATATTGTAAGTTCTTTTATATTTAAGTTTTTTTATATTGTAAGTTCTGGATCAAGGATCTGGATACTTTTTAGTTTAAAAATGTTGCTGAATTAAAAATTTGTGTTCTAATGCTAATCACATATATTATATAAAACGAGCCCTTTAAATATTGGGTGATAGTTTTAATAAATGCACTCCAGTAAAGTTACAGGTTTTCCTTTATTAATAATTAATTAATTTTTTTTCGTGGTACACGGCTCAACGATCGGTCCGCGGCCGTACGACCGTGATCGTCTGCTATCTTTACCGTAAGAGAGCAACATGGGCGCCGTATCTACCTCCGTCCCTCCGCCTTGTCCTCGCAAGCGAGTTTCAGCGGAAGATGAAATCTTCCTACTTCGCGAGGTGTTCGGCCCTAATCCTTTTTTTACTCCGGCCCTTTGGAATGACGTCCTTAAAGGCTTAAACGCGGCGTCGAAAAAAAAAAAAACTTCTCGTTGCGAGGAGCGAGCGGATTGACTTCCTCGTAACTTTGTACAAGAAAAATGACCGCCTTAACTTGAGAAAGCGAGTATATTTTTGCTATTTTTGTATTTTCTTCGTGATTTAATATTCCTAGTTTTATTTTTCCATAACTTTCTTAATACTCGACCCTGCAGTGGGCCTCGAGGGAAAGACACAGGATCGCTGGCAGACGACTTCGAATGTTGATGATAAGCGCGCGCGAGCGTGTTCTTATTTGTGTGTCAAATCGAGTTTGCTGTCGGGGAATTTTCAGCATATCAGGACGTAGTTGAAGTAAACAACATATTTGGTTGATGTAAAACACCAAAGCTTGCCCACTGAGAACGTATGACTTACAAAACAAGTTACCACGTACGATCGAGGAACAATTTTATTTACCGAGGATATGAATCGGGTAAACTGGAAAAAAAAAATACGTTGGCAAACGAGCCCCTGACACCCAGATTCAGCCGTTGGTTGTCAACGTCTCCGGGATGCGCAGCGCCGATCGGGAGTTGAAGCAGATCCTCCTTTGTGAACCTGAACTGCCGTACGACGTCCTCCTCGTTCATCGACGCCAAGTTGAACGTCCCATGCCTTGCCGCCAACAAGCGCCTTGTCTTAGTGCGCAGAAAGTCGTACAAAAGAACTTTCTCGAAATTGTTTTCGCCGAATAGAGCTAATTCCAAGTCATCGTCAAAAAGAGCGAGCGCCATTGTTGTCGGAAAGCTCGTCTGCTCCTTTAGCGGACGAACATTTTATAACTTCGCAGTGCCAGTGGCGACACGCCATGGAGCGCCAGGTTTCGTATTACGGAAGCGCATTCATTCGAGTAAAAAAACGAGACGAACTATAAGTAGGTAAACTTTGTTTTAGGTTCTCTATATTTTTAGGAAGCGATTTTTATTTACTTCAGTTTCTGCGATTCGTACAAACACGCAAATATCTACATTTTCAACGAGGCCGATGCAGGCTTCCGTTGCCAGGGGGCGCGACCCGTACCGATCGTCTGCTCTCGTCTGCAAATGCGGTTTCCCCAAAGCCGTTTCGAGGCACACGATCGGTCGACTCGCCCGATCCAAGGTATCGATCGTTTTTGTTTATCGATCGTGTTTTGTTCCGGTTCCCTAAAACTCTCTAATAACGCTTCTTCTATCATAATCGGAGACACGGAACGATAACAAACGGACAAAACAACGACTATTGGTATTGCTGCAATATGAATCTCAGCGTGCCAAAGTGTAACCAAATATTAGTGAATATACATGTGCCAACTACTCATGCACTTTGTGTGGCTGCACAATATTTAAACGTTACTAACAAATCGATTGTACAATTGTGTTCAGAAGACATCTAAAATCGACTCCGAGGAAAAGAATAACGTATCGTTTTGATTCCCACTACCCCAATCTACACCGCCGTATGTTATGTTGTTTTGCAGTTTTGTCGTTCCCGAGAATAAAAAAAATTAAAAAATAATAGTTCACTTCCCACAGGCAGATCGTATCGGCTTTTGGTAACTGTAGTACCAGACGTGGGGCATACAATGCGTACTGCCCGCCTGACCCAGCTCTTCTGGTAAAAAAAAGATATATATATATATATATATACTCTTTGATTACATTTTTTGTGGCGTTACTTGCTCTCTTTGCGCGACTACGAGGTTAGATAAATTCTATGGTTCGCACCTTTCCCAAACTTTACGGATAAGTGGAGCCTCTATAATCGTAGTGTTGCAACTGCTAGACACTTAGCTTTCAGTATAGATCACGTAACGCAAAAAGTGTCCAAGAGTCATGGTGTCTAAGTTGCAGTATATTCCCCGAAAAACGCGCGTTTGAACGGTATACACCAGACGGTGGAGAAAAATACTTAGATAAAAAAGTTCGGGCTCCAATCCACGCCGTGAAGGTGGTTGACCAGCGAACGTACGGTTTCACCGGCGACGGTTGCCCACTGCACAATACCAAACGTCGCCGCTGGTCGCAGGACGCCGTCGCAGGTCTTATTCCCGTTTCTCTTCCCTCGGCCGCTCCTCGTAGTCGCGCTGCTCCTCGGGAGTCCTAACTACGCGTGGCCTGCCCATACCGGTGCTGCAACAACAATAAAATCATTTGCTATAGCCAGTCGGCAACAGCCAGGTGGCGCCGGCGAAGTGAGAGGCCACGGCTATACCCTGTCTCGTTGGAACTTGGCAAAGGGTGAACGATAAGCCCCATATTGCGTGCCGGCGGCTTCAAAATGCGCCACGTATACGAGCGCAACGCACACATATTGGAGCATGACGCAGCGAAAAGCATGATAGTCCTTCGGAGTGGAGGCGCGCTCCAGTGATACGCAGACATGTTCCCACTGACCCGCCAGAGCCGTTGCTTCCGCTGTACTGGCATGTTACGCGATCACGACTCCCTCGGATACCCAGAATTTCTTGCTTCAGACGCCAGGCTAAGCGGCGCAACCAGAGTACAAGCTCACGTTCGAAGAATGTAGCCTCCACACCCATGGATACCCAATATTGCTTGCTTCAGTCACTAGATAGCGCCAAACCAAAGAGCTTTGCAGGTTACCTATACTCCTTTTCACCTCGAGTTCAAGCGAAGCGGATGTTACGAACCATCGGAGCCAATTCAAGGCTTCGGGAGTGTCACGTGACCTTAGAGACGGGCACAGCAACCCGCGGAAAGCGTATTACGGGCTGCGTTCTCAGAACGGGAATGGCTAGGATAGCTCGTAGCGTCCGCTGAATCCGGACATAAGGAGATACGGAGTATAGGCGTGTTCTTCTTTTATATATATAAGGCTAGTGACGTCCCTTCTTACGTCGCAAGCTGCCGTTGCCCCGGCAGCTTGCCGAACAGTAATCTCTACCGAGTACTATACGCGCTTCGCGCCACGTGCTCCGCATTGTTAACAGGAGAGCCTTACCATCAATTATGTTGTTCGGATGCTTGTTTTGTGCTTGTTCTTTATTAAAACGAATGCTGGACTGTATGTTGTATTTGTGACATGTAGACTTTCCTGTTCAAGCGCTGACTTTTTTTTTCTCTTTAGGACGCCGACACAAAAAATTGAACCGAAGAGTAATATACAGCTTCGCTCTAAAAAAGCAGAATACATTGGCAGCCAAAAGAAACTCAGATTAAATATTTAATTTAAAACATGATACATGAGAGTGTGAGCCCTCACTATTTGAAAAAAAACGAAACAACTAATGTCCGCATTTACGAGGAATAAGGAATAATATACATATCACGTCTATGCGAAATACTTTTTGGGGAATACAATTATGTTCTTTTCAGTAGTTGCATCGTCAGGGAGGCAGTCGCAATATTCAATATTAAAAGCAAGGGGAGAGTATTTGAATTTATTAGTGCAACCGATCAGAGGTTAAAATGTTAAACTATGATCGTAACGCAAAAAATGTATGAGGCAGGCTTGCACTAGGTGAGCATGAATGATAGCAACTTGTAATGAAACTTGTGAAAAAGAGTAAGACTAGAGAGTTTGGTGAGTGAACCAAGGGGAGCTAGATAAGGAGTTCCGATAGGCTGGTTTTTGTGGAAGAGTTATACTGAGTAACGCGGGCGGTTTTGTTTTGTATGGACTTTAATGTATTTTTGTATGAATACTGTTAGCCTGTGAAGGTTGTTTTAGGAGTGTACAATGCATAAGAATACATTTGATACAGTAAACAAAACAAGGGCACTATGACAACTACAGTTGAAAACGTACAAGTAAAACGTACTGAATACGCGAAAACTGTTCCTAAACACATACGAAAAAAAAAATGGACAGGTGTTTAAATCATTCATAGGAATACACAGCGTTCGACACTGAATTTATAAATATCCAAAAAGCCACGAAAGAAGGATGCACACAATATAATCACAGAGAAAAATATGTCTAATCATTCTACGTGAATATGAAACCCGAGTAATGGGTCAATTATTTATTTTTTAAAAGTTCAATAACCCTTTAAAAAAATAGTGTATTTAATGCTGCTAGTTCTTGAGATAGGTTGTTACTGTCTGATATAGCTCTTGAAAAAAAGGATTGTTTATATATATCATTATTTGCCTTATCTAGTTGGTATTGGCTTGAGTGCTTGCCTCTGAGGGGCCTGCTGGCGAGCAAATATACAAGGGTCAGTATTAAAATTAAAAGTATAATTTTAGCGTATAAAATTATTTCAGCCGAGCAATTCTCCTACAGTCACAGAGCTGTGAATGGTTTAGGTCGTTACGCATTTCGTGCACCGATTCTCTTCTTTGATATCTCGACAATATAAAAAAGGCTACATTCTTCGTATTTATTGAAATTTAGTTATCCGATCGGCTCTAAAAAGACCCCAAATTATAGAAGCGTATTCTAGAGCTGGCCGTATTAGTGTCTTATAAGCAGCTAGCTTTGTTTCGGGGGAAGTGATCTCGAGATTACGCTTGAGACAAGAGTTTTCTCTTTGCAGTTGAGCCTATATTTTAACGTGCGTTTTCCAGTTTAAGTACGATGATTTAATAAGGCCAAGATATTTACACTCGTGAACCTGAACTAAGGGGTGATTTTGAGGTTTGTATACGAATAGAAGAATGTTTTGCTTTTTATTAGTTATAATAGAATACACAGTTTTAGTTAAGTTTCATCTTTGACTTTTTAAACAAGTTTTCTATTGTCTGCAGTGCCCAATTCAGCCGGACCTATTCATCAATGCAAGAAATACCTGTATACGCAAAGCAAATGCAGAGGGTCCTACCTTTTCTTCAATATCGTTTATATAACACGAGAATAAAACGGGTCCCAAAGCAGACTCATTCGCAACGCTCGAAGGAAGGTTGACATAACCTTAGTTTGATTTGCTGATTCCTACAAATTGTTTTTTTATTTGTAAGGTAGAACTTGATGCACAAGACAACTTTTTTATTTTTTCCTAGTTTCAGTAATTTATTTATAAGCTCAGAATGGGGTACTCGGTCGAAGGGTTTCGACAAATCTATTCATATTGCATCGATCTGACTTCTATTATTCACAGACATAGTGAAGAAAAGTCATGATTCAGTGAGCTGGGTCACAGTGGACAGGGACTTTCTAAGCCCATGCGGGCTTAAAAAAGGGCATTAGAGTGTTCTAAAAACTAAAACAACTTCTTTGAAACAGTTTGCTATATCAGTTTGCAAAATGCGCACATGTGCGTAATCGGCCGATATTTTTCAACTGAATGTCTATCTCCATATTTGTAAACTGGCACGACAGTCGCTTATAACCAATCCAAGGGTACTTGCAAAGGGTATTTGCAAACCCACTCAGCGTAGCGCTTTAGGAAGGCGGGTACTTCGTCTGGACCAACTTATTTTTTAGGTCCATATCTAAGAGCAGTGCAAAAATACCCTCTTCCATAGCATGCAGGTCTGCATATTTGAGCGCAGCTCGTTGCTAAATTCACAAGAATTTTCAGGGGCGTCACAATTGTATAAGAGATCATACTGAAAGAATGCATGAAACAAATACGTCATTTCAACTTGGTCAGTAATGACGCGTTCGTTCTGTGCCACGTAATGCACACTCTCCCTCGATGGCGCGAGGTTACGACAAATCTTACAAGGTGATGTTCTTATAAATTCAAGCATAGCCTCACTAATTTATCGTTGCTTTGCAGTTTCCCGTTTATCATGAAGAATATGCAATAGCTCTTGGATTGCATTTTTATTACGCGACTATTCCTTTAGTTCACGTGCTATTTTTCGTTTCATATTAATCGTTTTTCTCGTCAGCCAAGGGTTTTGCTTTGCCACGCGTTTCACTTCTTTTTTTCTACAAATGCAGCAAGACGCTAGTGTACTCTCTTTTGAAATCGATTCCATAACTGATTCACGTCTTGTAAATCTAGGAGAGAACAAAAACGTACTTCTAAATGATCCAAAATGCTGACGTAATAAGCTTTATTGTAATCGTGCACTTGAGTAGTCAAGCAGTCTGCCTTTCGTGATTGAGTGGTAACCTTGCAGGAAAACAACACCATTTTGTGATTTCACAAACCAACTTCAATAACCACCTCAAAATTTAAAGGAATCTGACACAAATATAAAATCTAGTATAAAGCAAGATGAGTAATTCCTGTAAACACTTAGCCACCTGTGATAGATTGTTAGAAAATCGAATCTAAAGTAGTAATTCGCCGCTTTTAACATCTGTTGCACAAGGATTCACTCAATCCCATCCAACGCTAGGAGGGTTAAGATAGCTAGCATTTATTATTTACGATCTATCGGTGACGTTATCTTGTCAATAACGATGAATATTCTCTAAGAACTGTTGCGAGGAATTAGGTGTTCTATAAACTCCGCCAATTAAAAAAGAATGCCAGTCGAACTTTAATTGAAAACACAAACTCTCGTTAAGTAAACACTCGGATATCAAAATAGAGAAAAAATAATTGTAATAAATCGAAGGGACCATGGGAAGCTCGGTCTTTTCGAAATACTTTGTACGATGGTGACACGATTTCCCAATCATTTATTTGATCCCGTAGACAGGTTTCGGTAACTACAGCAATATGCGGGTAATGCAAGAGTAGCAAGTTCTCCAGATTTTCTACTTTATTAAGAAGGCTTCTCGAGTTCACGTTCATCAGCCGTAGGCATTGTCACTTGTTATCATGTAGTTACCTAGTATGTTTTCATCTAAGCTTAATGGCTGCTAATTTTTCTCGAGAACCATCGGTATCGTTTCATGGAAACATCTGGTCATCTACTTTTATCTTGTCATGAACAAGTTGCACACGGGTTCCCCTGGCGCTCTCTACTCTTGTGTTCTCTCAAAGGTGCTTACGTCTGTTTAGGGTGACTAAAAAATAATAATTCGATAAAAAAATATTCGATCATTTCAGCTTTTTCAATATTCTTAAAACTAGAACAGTTTCATTGTACTCATACAGTTTTAAAATGACCGGTCGAATGTTTCCATCTGCTCTTTTATTCCAGCCTAAGAATTCACTCCAATGTCGTTAAAGTTACGCCTAGATGTTGTAGAAAGGCAGTACTAATTACACTATGTTTCAGGTTCTCCCTTGTTTCAGTCTGCGTTTTATGAATGCCAAATTCTATTAAATTATTACGCATTCCTCTATCTTCGTGATCTGCTACCTTTCGCGTTGTAAGTGGACCAATTCCTCTAGTCCTTGAACCGTTCCTTGTAGTTGCAATACCTGTTAATGACTTCCCCGGGGGGCGTCTGGGGCTGTTTCATGGAGGGAGATTTTAGAGGCCGTTTCGTCTTGCCTTTATTGGTTTGGTTTTTCTTTACTTCTTTAATTTCACTTCTTGACAGTTTTCGTTTTTCGAGCACTTGAAAAATCATCGTTTCTAGTCTCGTCTCTGGGCCTGGCTTTAGTTTAACGTCATCAGAAAGGAGAAAACTGCAGATTATCACGGCACTTCTTGGAGCAATCAAAGAATACTTGTGGGCATGACAGATCAATTATAAATCGGTTGTCACTCTAAACCAAACGCAATCTTCTTCAGTAACCTGTTGGACTACAAACTGAAGCGGCATGCTAGATGACTTCTCGTTTGCGAGTTGCCGGGCCCACTGACGTCCCTCCTCTAAAAATAATTCATTTGAAATTCATACGTGTGCCGAACGTTCTCGACCCATTTTCATCAAAAGTGAAAATGGGATACGGGCACCCGTTTGAAACGGTACCCGTTTGATGCGGTACAAATTTGATGCGGTACCCGTTTAATATAGTCCACGCTTGACATGGGTGCCCGTTCACCCTGGCACATGCCCACACATTTTACCGGATATTCAGGAAATTTTTTGTTAATGTTTTACCGTCCGGAAGGTTGTTTATGTTAAACATATTTAAGACGTGAGAGATTTTGGTGGTTTATTGGGCAAAAGCTGCGACACTATCTGCCCCAAACAAATTAAAAAGTTCATTGTGCGGGTTTTAAAAATGTAGAACCAAAAAACTAGACACGATGTAAAAGTCCCATACTAAAAAAGAAATCGTATTTATTGTTCATAAAAGACTAGATGATACTTTTTTACAAGGAGAGCAGGATGAAATGGGATATGATGTCAAAAACATTTAGGGAAATGAATGCAGCGCTTGGGCTAAAGACCGGGACACAACCACTAAATATGGAAAGCAGTGCACCTGTCACCACATTGATCACAGACTGGTAGATCTTCCCCTGAAAGCAGATAGCTACAATTTATAAAAAAGTGTTCCTTTCTCAGACGGCGCAACAACATTTAATAAAGTCGGCTCTTGCAAGAAGAGCTTTCCCAAACGCACAATGCAGGTTATGTAAGATGAAGCTTTTTATCGCACTGCATGTCCCATTCCAATTTCGAACAATGAAGAATGGAGGACTTCACCAAGGGATTAATATCTTGATGAGGTAAATAGAACAGCACTTGTGGAAGGTCAACTGCAGGGCTTGGAAGGTTGTCGGGTTCTTCATTGCCTAGTATGCCGATGTGGCTGGGTATCCAAAAAAAATAGTATATTTTTACCACCATGCAGATCAGAGTTAAACTTATATCGAATATGCTGTACAAGCATATTTCAGTATATTTAAGAGAGCAAACTGCAAGAATCACACCTTGAAAGTCAACAAACCGGACCACCCTCAGTATTTTCCTATTGATAATGCTTTCAATCGCCATTGATATGCCACGATCTCAGCAGTAAAAATGCTGGAAATACAATCTAGTCGTTGAAACTTGCAGAAGCTTTCAAAATACACAGCGCAACCAACAAAAGAGAAAGTCTTGGCACCATCTGTATAAACATGAAGAAAACCATCATACTTAATTTGCAGTTCACAAAACTTTTGGGTAATTACAGCATGGGAAATGCCGTGTTTCTCGAACTTCGCGAGAGACCAGTCGGATTGAACTCGCTGTGTTTTCCGAGGTGGAATACCATTGAACTTTCGAACGAGGCCGATCTGGTTCAGAGGAGAATGTACCCAGGCGGCACAAGGGGTTGGGCCAATATTGGAAGAGCGTTGGCAAAAAAAGGTCCAATGATGGCCCACTTTAGCCAATCTGCTCCCAATATTGTTTATGCCATTATATAGAATCTTCAGTGATGGCCCAGCTTCTCCAATGACCAACCAATATTGGAAGCGCATTGGCATAAAATGGTCAATCTTGGCCTGTCAGTTCCATTCGCTTGCGAATATTAGATGAACACTGGCAAAACATGGGCAATGTTGGCCTGACAGTTCCATTGGCTTGTGAATATTGGATGAACACTGGCATAAAATGGGCGATGTTGGCCTGTCAGTTCCATTGGCTAGTGAATATTGGTTGAACACTGGTATAAAATGGGCAATCTTGGCCTGTCAGTTCCATTGGCTTGCGAATATTGGATGAATACTGGCATAAACCGGACAATGTTGGCCTTTGAGTACCCTTGGCTTGCTGACATTGGATGAACACTGGAATAAAATGGTCCGCGTTGGCCTGTCCATGCCGCTGGCATTCCAATATTTGATGGGGACTGGCATAAAATGGACACTGTAGCATTGGCTTGCCAACGTTGGATAAACACGAGCTTATATTGATTACGGTTGTCCTGTTAGTACCATTGGCTCATCGTCATTTCAAGAACAGAGTGGCAGATAATGGTCAGTGTGTGTTAGTCTGACAATACCATTGGCTTAATAGTGGAAACATGTTGGAATATGCTGGTTTAGACGTGTTCGTTTTGCCTACACAAGTTGGAATTGTTCGAGCGCTTTTCAATTTCATTTAATTTTGTCAAAGCGCGATTCAGGCGCTTTCCTGCAAAGTAAACAAGAATAACAAGGTACAAAACTTAATGGCTATATTTTGCTCCTTCACTGTGCACATTAAGGAGTCGCCAGCGAAATGGGCTCATCAAGACTGCCAGCTTGAAAAAAAAAAAAAGAAAAACGATGTTAGCGTTAGAGAGTCAACATAATATATTATTATGTTCTCTATGATCTCGACAGAAAAGCTTCGTACCCTAACTACGGGCTTGTGGACTGCACTTCGTGTCAGGTGAAGATACTTCTTTGCGATTGACTCGAACAAGACACTATTCTGAAATGCGGTTATACAATGACGGCTCTATGACTTTACGGCACTACTGGTGCCACAATAAGAGCCCTAATGCCTCCAACATGGCGCCAATGCACTGATAGCAGACGACAATGTTGGTCTTGATTTAGATTCTAGCCGGAAGCGACGTCAGGCGCAAAAAGCCTAAACTTAAAAGCACAAAAAAAACAAGAACAAAAGTAGGACTGCAAACTCGGCGCGCTACTGGCAACTGAATTTTATTTAGACAAAATGAACAAATATAATACGTTACTATACCTCGGCCAAATAAATAAATATTCCGCATTTTATGAAACGAGTGACGACGCGCTGATGCAACCGTCATCCTCCTTTACACTGATTTTGAACGCCAAGAAAATTTTCCTCTCTGTTTTTGCTTCCCTGTTGCCCGGAATTTGTGTTTTATACAGCAAAGGATCACACGAACGTTTATCACAGTGGACTTCCAAGTTCCCCGAAGAATACCGCTTTACAGAAAGTTGGTGTGCTATGTATGATTGGGTCGTGCACGAAAGCAAACGATGTCAAAAGCCCCGTGTCAAATGCTCCACGACTGACACCCCACCCTGTTGTCAGGGCTTCAAAAGGCCAGTTTTATCAGAAGCCCGTGACGCGAATCCCTAGATCAGGTGGCCGGGTCCTCACCGTGACGGTTGAGCATCCAACTTTTAATTAAGAGACAGCAAGTGTGCACGCGAGCGTGTGTAACGTAATCATGTCGTCATTTGTAGACCCACAACATATTAGGATGACATGGAACAATTCTGGTTGAAGCGCGTAAAGGGATTCTGCACGTCGGGCTATCATGCAACACACGTACGATCGCCCACGTGTCGTTGGTATTTTAGACTACCGGTGTGGCGCATTCCACATGTTTGTGCGCATGTTTTTTGTGCGCATGCTCTCCAGATTTGTTAATTTTGAAGCATAAGCTAGTTAGTTTCAATGGTGCCCTTAGGGAACGCAAAAGTGGCGGACGATTTTCTGGAAATTTATATCGCCCCTTTTTTCCGCATTTGATTTATCATTGTCTCTTTTTAATTTTGACATTAGGCTCCAAGCTGATTTCGGAGCTTCGTGTCTGTCAGTCCCTTTTCGTCCTCTTGCTCTAGAGTTATCATGTCTAAGCAATCTCTACTACATTGGGTTTTGGAAACCCGGATAGCAAATACCAGCAAAGACAGACGAAAGAATTCGAGAGAGAGAAGTGTGCAGGGGCAGGGTCACGCCGACGGCCTCGGAACGATTTCGGAAAGGGCGAGAGAGGGTATTGAATGAACAGTTCCCCTCCCTTTTTCCCCACGCTGTCACTAATCTCCAAATCTCTTCTTTGTTAGTGATGAGGACTAGGCGTCCTTGAGGGAGGAGGACACTTTGCATCCCTAAGCTGACAGTGCGGTTGGAGCTACACGCCGGCCGGACCAGTCATCACCTGCACCGCTCTCTGTGCGTGGTTACGGGAGAGAGCGTGATCACGTGATTAAAGATAGACCTGCGATCGGTTCACCGAGCTTCTTAGCTTCCTCTGCACTCTCAGCTTAGGGGTGGTGGAGCCCAGCCCGCGAAACACACGCACACACGCACACACACGCACACAGAAAGTGGGATCGCATGCACCAAGGCCACACGATAAGGTAGTGGCTAGAAGACAGTGGGGACGGTCTCCTCAATTTCCAACACGCGCATCCGCGAACTTGAAGTGGGCAGGTGCGCTTCGTGGAAGTGGGCAGGTGCGCTTCGCAATTTATGCATGTTTTTTTTTGTTTTTTTTTTATGGCAGAAATAGTTTTTTTTTCAAGGAACAAGGTTGGCAAGATAATCATGCGCATATCAGGACACCGTGGTGTCAGTTTCTAAGTTCTCTGAGTGCATTTGATTGCTTAGCAGACTGTTTTTATCGGGCGAAGCGGCTCGGCATCTCCGCCATTCACGTTACCCTATACTGGAACCGGCAAGAACGGTGGTTCTAGAGTTCCGACCACCAGCAGCGCATTTGGTCTTAGTGCCAAGTGCGATCTTCTACATGCGGATTGCCAAGAACATCGATATTGTTTCGGCAGCGCCTACACACCGGTGATCTTCCTTTGTTTGGGCATACATGTGACCACTAGCTTCGACGGACCGAAGACACGACGGACCGCCTTCTCTTTCACGTGAGTGACATGGAGAGTTCCTCCTGACCATTGGGGATAGGTATTCTTGCTACGAAATGTACGTTTTGTCACTATCCGATGAGCTTGAACCGTATCGAACTCTGTGCCAGGAATCTCCGACGAGTTCACCGTGTAATTCAGAGCGATCGGCCCGGAATGCCCTGTACAGAGCTATTTGTAAGTGTTTTTTTTATTTTAATAGACCGTGAGAGACGTTCTGATTGGTTATTTCTGTGTTCGAACTAATTTATATTTCATTTTTTTAGTTAAAATATGGCTGTCGTCTTGGCGGAAAATGTGTGCCGTAGTAAAAAGTCTTCCGGGTACGTCCAAAGCCTAATACCACATAGCGTTGAGTAGGCCTTATTTGCGAAGTTTCGGCTTGTTGGGCGAGTGGAGTGTCAATTTTGTCACCGAGCTCTGCGAGTGTAATTGCCAGTAATTGTCTTTACACGACAAGCTATTTTATATGCCTCATTTATTTTAAATTCTTGATTGATTGAAACATCAATTTCTGTTCAACTGTCATGCTGTTACGTATACCGGGGTATCTATTGAACTGTTAACTTAGTAGTACGTTTGACACTGGTGAGCGGAAGAGGGAGGCCAGCGGTTGGATTTATAAATTGTAAATATTATGGAGGCAATATGGGTGGATTAATAACTACATATTTCCGTGCTGCAAAAACCGTAAATCTTAAAAACGTTTACACCGTAAATCTTAAAAACGTTTTTTTTTTCACATCAACGTAGAAATATCGGTGTGTCCTTGAGTGGCGAGATTCTAATTCTTAGGACTTCTTAAAGCTAGATGAAGGGTTGAGGCACGCTATGACGCTGCAAGAGTAGAGCTAAGCAATTTATGAAATAACCTTCGTACTATTTGATTAATTTTTTAAATCAATATAAATATTTTAATCTAGATCGATCGTGCTCTGAGTAAGGACAAGTCGGACGAACAAAACAACAGTAAACGCCTGGGCCGTCTTGCTAGAAACGGCGTCTCAGCTGAGACGGGGGGACCCCGACTCAAGACGCTCGCGCGCCCCAGCCTTTACAGTGCTTTCTTTCACCCAGTCTCAGCTGAGATACTGATTCCAGCAAGCCGGCCCCGGCGTCTTACCTGCGCATATATTTATTTTAGAAGGCAGTACTAAGTTTTTTACATACAAAATAACGAAAAATAATTCACTGGAAACGAAAGTTTATATTATGGAAAAGAAAACATAAAAAAGTCGGTAGGCCTTTCCGAGATTTCATACTTGAAGAGCAACTGAGCCGATTAATCGAATAGTTAATTAAAGGGCGGCGATTAATAATGAAGCTATGTTTTGTTTTGATATTCATTATTGACAAGCGTAGGAGAGGACTGAGAGCCTTTGAAAATCCTTCACCTGAATCCAAACCCCCGCTTCTGTCTCTTTCAGAATCCTGTGGCCAGGCCCCTGCGTGGAATTCCATCAAGTTCCTGCCCGGTTCACAGCTTGCAGTGATGGACCCTGGCACTCATTGTTGTTTAAATTTTCCTTCAATCGAAACATTAATAAAATGTATTGACGGTACACTTTGAATTTCAGACTTTTATATTTACCTGCATGTAATATTGACTTAATATTTTCCACAGTGAATGTGGCTTGTCTACAGCAGCTTTCTTTTTAGATGTATATATAGTGTTCTACTGAACACTATAAATACATATGAAAAGAAAGCTGCATGCCCGCTAAAATGGCTGCCGAAAATAGTGCAGCTCGAGCTTAAAATTGGATGCCGAAATCGAAATATCCAGAGCGTTAGGTTGGGAGAAAATATTGGATAAGCCAATGCTTAAATTTGGATGCCAATATTGGTTGTAAGACCCACAACCAGTAGCGGTCCAATGATGGCTTAGGTATTGGTTAAATTGTGGCCCAACGTTGGCTTAAATGTTGGTTAAGAGGCGGTTTTATGATGGCATAAATTACGGTCCAATATTGGTTCAAATATTGGTCGAATCTTGGTCCAACATAGGCATTAGTGAATGGTCCACCATTGGATCGGGTAGCGCTTTCAACAAAAACCAACGTTAGGCCAATATTGGAGCCAAGTTTTTCCAGTGGCGGGCCCATGTTGGTCCAACAATTGTGTGCTGCTTGGGTAGCAAAGTGCGAAGATGCTCAATGCGAAAGCGTAACGGTGTAACAATGCTTGGTTTATTTGCAAAAAAGCGAAAAAACCTTGACCTTGTACGGCAAGAGTAAGCCGTATGCTGAGGGTCGGCCAGAGTTTTGTCGGCATACGTTAGACTAAGATATGTACGCCATTTGTTTATGGACATCTCATTGGATTCTGCATAAAAACTGAGGATGGGGGACGTCCGAAAATCTCCTGCTCCCAGTCGTAGGCCGACATGGTGAACTGGGTCCATCATCTTAAGGGCAGAGGGCCGAGCTGATTCATACATTACTGCACCGTAGTCAAGACGGGATCGTAAAAGTGCGTTGTAAAACTGCAGGATACAATTTCTATCAGACCCGCAAGACTTGTGAAGTAAACCTTTTTGAAGGTGTGTGGACTGAAAGCATTTTGCTTCAGCGCTTTAAGGTGTAAATAATGTTAAGTTTCTTATCAAATATCACACCGAGAAATCGGTGCTTTTTTCTAACAGAGATAGGGGTGCCATTTAATTTCATAGATTGATGCAAAGACATCCCGCGGCGCAATAAAATAAGCACAGAGACCTTTTTTTTTTTTGTTTTGAAGCAAAGAAATTGAACCCATCTTCGTCGGCCCACTACGGCAATTTTTTATGGCAAACAGCAACTGGCGCTTCCAACTGGAATCTGTATTTCACCAGCATAAATAGAATTTACAATTGAAGGTGGCAGCAGCCGTGCGAATGAATTCATTGCTAGCAAAAATAAGGTCGCACTTAAAACACCCCCTTGAGGGACGCCGTTTTGTTGAACAAAAGAATCAGATAGAACCGAACCAAGACGAACTTGAAAAGTCCTGTCCGTGAGATATTCCGTTATGCATCGCACCATACGACTACGGATATTACAGGCATACAGATTTTGGAGAATCCAATACCTCCACGTTGTATTATATAACCTTCCTAAATGGGGGAATAACTGCAACACAGCGCTGCCTCTTTACAAATGCCTCGCGTGTCACGGTTTCCAGACGAACTAAGTAGGCAAGGATACATCGACCGTGGCGGAATCCACAATGGTCATTATCAAAGACCCTCTGGCTTTCTAACATATATACCAGTCGCCTGTTTATAAGCCTTTCAAACGTTTTCCAGAGGCAGCTCTTCATTTGAATTGGGCAATAACTTGTTAGTTGTGAGGGGTTCTTACTAGGTATTTGAAGGGGGATAATATTATCATCTTTGCAAGCGTGAGGGAAACATGCTTTTTGCCCACAAAAAAATAAAAAAGAGAAGTTTTTCAAGGGATTCCGAGAAAGGTGGCGAGGCATTTCATAGTGAATTCTGTCGGGCACAGAGCAGAGAGCTTTGTTATATTAAGGGTCATCTAAAGTTCGCATCGCGTAAATGGTTGGTTATAAGTAGGGCTCCGTGTTTTTGAATAAATTCAAAAAAGGTAAAGTACTTTTTTTACAGTTTGATCAGCACAGAGCTAATGGCCCTAAATAAATTCCACCCTAATTATCTTTCAAATCTCGGACCGTTGTCAAAAGGGGTCTTGCCGCTTGTCTCTTCAATGTTGATTCAGGGAAACAGGTCGTTCGTTGTACATTCGTGTTACGACAAATGCTACTCTTTTGGTTTCCAATTTCGGCCATGTGATGTGTGATTCAGAGAAAGGAAAGGGTATGTTTTTGTAACATTGAAAGCTATAGAACATAGGGGTTGTATACAATTGGAAAGAGGGGCAGTTCAAACTGTATATTACCTCCTTAACCACTCCACCTCGCGCGGCCGCGGGCTAGGTTGGTGGAATAGGATGGGATGACTACGAGTTTCCTAGGGACTACCTCCGGGAATTTATTGATTTTAAGGTATCGGCGTTTATTGAAGCACCACTTTTGTGTGACTTGTCGTGGATAAATTAGTAATGCCAATGGCAATGGCACCAACGCCAAATTCAACTGAAGATTTTTCAATTATTACAAGCGCGTTTTATTTTTGATTTGACATACGTTTACATTTGGTTATTTTTTATTTATTTATTTTTAACAGGAAACACGACGAAATTTCACCCCGAATTTCGAAAATTCGGAGAAAAAGTATAAACTCTGAAAAACTCCGAATCTTCCGAAAACAATCACTCCGAAAAACACCCTCCGAGTTTAACGAAAAATGCAATCTGAAAACGCGGAGCCCTAGTTATAAGGTGCTGAATTTCCTCCAGCATAAGACAAACGTTTGTCGCTCCGCACCAGCTTTCAACTGTCGGAAGGTAACCCAGCAGCTGCCTGAACTATAATAATTATAAAAATATTCCCCAAATGTGCTACCAACGTATTTTAGTGACGAAGAAGAAGCTTTAATCTTTGAGATAAATATCACCTTTAATCCCTTTTTACTTTTCTGTTTCTGTCCCAGTCCCCTTCGGCAGGAACAAAACTAGTTAAAGAAAGTAAATACTTCATCCATGACTTCCGGTTTGCCTGCTTCCTAGTCCAACGAGTTTTTGCTTTTCGTCGCTTGAACTCAGCAAGCTTGATTATAGAGGTGTATCTGCAAAATCCGCCTCACGCCCCTTTTTGGTGCTCCCGGGATGTGACACACTCCTCGTTCATACAAGGTTAGCCTTTATCGGAGTATTTTACCAGATGTTTGTGGAATAGACTGCTGAGCAGCCAATAGTGTCTGCTCAATAACATGAGTGTAGCGTTCTCAGGGTGCATATAAGAAAGCAGAGAAGAACCTAAATGGGAGTGAAGGTTAAAAAGCGTCCAGTCGCGTCGTGC
>JABSTQ010003407.1:0-20628 GCA_013358835.2 Ixodes persulcatus
ATATACTGCACTCAAAGCGTTACAAGACTTCGAAGATCATATAGGTAATTTTTATACTGGTGCTTTATCGATTGTACCCTCCTGACGCGCGTTCCCCGTGAGTAAGTTACCAGATCTGGAGAAGAATTTAGACGACACTCGTGGACTGCAACTCGGTTTATTTCTACCGTCACAGCAGGGCGTCTTCGTCAGTTCTCGTCATTACAGTTCGCAGTCCCGCTTGCAGTCTGCTTTAGTGGCGAACCTCTGGCAGTCGTCGGGCCCGGTCACCGACGGGGTGGTCTCGCACTCGCCCGTGGCCGGGTTGTAGCGGGCCTTGGTTGTCACCATGTGGCCTGGGTCCGGGTTGCCCGGATGCAAGCAAGCTGTGGGTAGTACATCATGGGGGGATAAGTAGTGCTTCGGATGTCCGGTATATACCAAAAGAAACAAAAAAGTGCGGAGTGGGACAGAACCTGAACCCAAACCAACAAACCCACCAAAGCCGTTTTTTTTTTTATCTAACCGGACAAAAACCGATAACGTAATGGGACATTTGATGTTGAGCACGAACCGGAACAAAATCACAATCTCACGTGGCGATTACCGGTTCACCAGAGAACGGTTCGGCGTAATGAAATCAGATCTGCGCCTGTTTTTGAGCGTGGCGAAGGGTGGCTCCACTAGCGCTGTTTTATCTAAATAAAGGTCAAGGATGAAGAGACAAGCCAGGAACATTGTAACAAATAAATCAATGTCGCGTCTACGCCCACCTATACCTGGCTTCTGAAAGTCGGTTCGGAGGAGCTAGCTTACTATGCTAGAATACCAAAATCTAGGTTTTTTTGTTTGCTTTGCATGGGCTAGACAATACTTTACAAGGAAAAAAGCGAGTAAACTGTTCACCAAAACTAAAACAAAAATCGATGTGCTGCTTGGGGGTGCTTGTTCTGCTGTTCCAGAAAGCCACGGAGGAACCCAGAGCCGACAAGACTGGAGCAGCAATGTAAAGCTAGGGGTGGCGTCTCACATAAAAGATCAGGCGCCTGGACACTGATCACACGGTACACTTCGTTGCACCTCACCATGGACTCCAAGGCTGCCACGAGCCATCGAAGCCAATGCAACGTCGTGTGAGTGTCACGTGACCTTCGAGAGGGGCGTGCAGACACGACGTGCACAGTGCTGGGCTGGCTCGTTGGGTCTGCTGCGCTCGATCATAAGCTGAAAAGCACTCTAGCTGGATGTTCCTCGGGGAGAATTACTTTTTTTCTGTCCGTTTTTTTTTTTTTTAATCATCTTTCAAAAATTTGGGGGTTTTACGCGCCAAACCAACGACGGGCATCTGGCACGCCCCAGCGGAGGACTGAGGATTAATTTGGACCACCTGGGGATCGTTTGACGTGCAACCGAAAGCTCGGTTACACGGCGCCTCCTCCGCAATAAGCCTCCGTCAGATTGCGGGCACCTCGGTCGGGATTCGAACCCGCCACATGGGGATCCGTAGGCCTGCGCTCTCGCCTCGGAGCCACCGAGGCGGCTTAATCATCTTTCACCTGTTTTTTGCGGTATTTCTCGTCTTCAACCCAGCATCTCGGTCATTTGAAACGGGCCGACTGAGAGCATGCTGCATGCTTGCTGGTTGACCTCTCATGTGGATACTTTACTTTCGTTTTGTTCCCGAGCGCCAGTTCAACACCCACCTTTGCATAGAGAGTTATGCGCGCAAAAACGTCAAGATCACCGACCAAAATTAAACAGATATTGGTTCCGCTGTTCCCGTTTCCGTATTGTGGCTTCTGATGACTATTTTTGGAGCTCATTAAAGCAGCTGACGCCCAGTTGAGCGTAGTTTTTACCTTAGCAACTGGAATCTAAAGAGTTTATGTTTCGTTTTGCGGTACGGTTCGTGTGACGGAAGTTTATGGTTTAGCGACAAAGCTTAAAATTTAACGATTGTTCAGAGTTTTATCATGAACAGATACGAGCGCCTAGTGCGTATTTGTTATGCCATGCAAATAAGTTTGATTTTTTTTTGTACAACTGCTGTGCAGTAACCAATAGCAAAATATATAACTGATAATGAGTCAATGGCGATCACAGCGCTCGGTTCCCAGGACGGCAACCAAACTAAGGATTTTCTTTCCACGGTGGCCATACTACTTTTGAAGTGTGGGTGCACAAAAATGTCGTTGAAACGAAGAAAAATAAAAGTGATTAATGTCTTTGTGTGCAATCATATATTGTTGTGCGCGCCAGGTGGCAATTGTGTAGTGTGTCTGTTCAGACAGATGGAAGTTTGCCAGCCTCAATGGGCGTCTAGTGTCTCAGCCGTTGATGAGAAATTTCGGCCAGGGCAGTAGCACTACTAGCTTGCGCTCGTTAACGCGCATAACCACGCAGCTCATCCAAAACGAAACGGTTAGGGATGAGAATGAAACCCATGGAATCTTTATTCAATCCCTACCCCAACCCGCAGCAGTCGCGAGGTAGTTTAAAAGTCAGTTTACGAGAACGACGCGATATAGAAACACATTTTCCGACACCAGCTGCTAATCGGGGGTTGCACCATGCTAGTGGTCAGTGCCACTTGTTCGTTACTAAAAAAGTGAGTTCTGTGGTCAAAAACGTATGCTGCATAAGGCACACGCTCAGCAGCACACCACCATAATGAAAGCTGTCGTGACGACAGTGTAAGTTTTGTATCGGTACACCCATCAGACTCTGACAATATGTTGACAAAACCAGAGGAACTTCCGCACAGATTCATCCGCTGCATTTTGCGGGTAACCACAACTTGGTGACAAACATTGATCAATATTATTTTGCGGTGTTCAGCGCCTTTTTTGAGAAGCGCTTGGTCGCTATCCAGATTTGCTAATAAATACACTGCACCAATACAAATCGCACAAATAAACCGGTGTTTTGTAATCGCTCAAGTGAATCTAGAGACCAAAGATAATGAGTTCTGTTTTTTTACAGGAAAGTTTGGTTTGAGACATACCTGTGCCCTGTACTTATAAATATATTTCAGAGCGAGATCAGTATCCGTTTATCCTAAGACGAATGGTGAGAATAAGAGTTGCCTCCTGGTAAGCCGGAATACTTTTCCAAGTGAGAATTCAGATATAGAACCACCCTGCATTTTCTAAGTAAGCAGAATTGCTGCACTGTACCATAAAACCGGTCAAAGAATAATGAAGAGATTCACGTACCTTGGGGATAGGCACACGTGTGCTGAGAACTGGCACGTTTAGAGCCTGAAATCGAGATAGAAAAGTGGACCATCGGGTTATTTTCTTTTTTTTTGTTACTAATCACCAAACTCAGAATACAAATGTGTACTGTGCATCTGGTACGCTACGTGCCTATCGTCGCCAATTTTCAACGAAAGGAGGCGATTATGACGCCATGCCATCAAAGTTCCAAATTGAAAGGTGATCTTTGTGTTTTCTACACGTAAAAACCTTTTATGGAGTTTTTGTGAGTCGTTTTGACACAACTGGTTGGTCCTCGAACGCATCGCCGGCGCTACTGCTCATGCGCGCGTGAGTCGTTCGGGTATTCAGGAGGCGCTTCTCGTTCGTCCCTCCCACTCCAGCCGCTGGAGTCGTCACCCCAACGCAGCCAACATCGTTGACGACTCGGGGAAAATGCAAGATGGCGGTCCGCTCCGCCGGCCCAGAGTCGTATATGTAGAGAGTTTGGTCAATGGGAGGTGCGAGCAGAGCCAGGGCTTGCGGCAGACTCGGAAAGAGGGCTTGGCATGCTCTATTGACCAACCAGAGGCCGAAAAGAATCCCCTAGCGGTGGTAGCGAGAAACAGTTCTGATCGAAGGTATATGTTCGTATATGGTTTTGATAAGCGTGTAAGAGTGATGTGTAGTAACTCTTTGTGGTTGAAAATAGAGTGCACGTGTTGTTTTGATCATGATCATGCAGAAAGATGTAAGAAACGAATGCGCCGCTCAACTCTGTTTTGCTCGGACAGAGTGTGACCGCTCGGACGGCAGATTCCCGGCCCTCGGCGCTTGGCGTACGGATTATGTCGATCGTTCCGATAGTCGCACTCTCCCACCATCATTTTGGATGACCGTGATTGAAACATCACGTGTACCATATTTTCAGTCACCGAGAGTTACTCCAATGCAGTTATCAGGTTTGTTTCTGGCGACCACCGCCAGGGTATTATTTCCGGCTTCTGGTTGGTCACATTCAAATTTCTGAAGACGCCCTGGAACACGCCTAGCCCGCTTTCGGCCAATGGGGCTTCCTTATTTGTCTCCTATACTTCCCAACGAACGGCCAAACTCTCTACATATACGGCTCTGCGCCGGCCGAGCCGTTGGGCCCAGCCGAGCTTCAGACTTACCACAGCGAGAGGTGATTTGCTATCCTGCTGCTTTTTGCTTCGACTGAGATGTCTAATCAAATGATTTCTAAGCCTACTCACAATTGTAAGCGATCGTGAATGCTGTAAAATACGCGTGTGATAAAATATTCGTGGTCCGGACTAACGCGCTGCCGTGGAGCCCGCGAACAGGCGAAGCTCTACAGTACACGACGTAGTTGATCGTTGAAGTTCGAGAGTAGACACTCCAAAAAATGCCTGCGCGTTTACTTACCCAATCTCTGCGATCAACGAAATCAGCTGAGCGAATGATAAGGCGGAACGTCCGTTTAGACCTAAAAATGAAGTCTTCGCTGTGGCACTGCGCAATGCAAAGCGTCATGCTTGCATCGCGTAATACCAGAGCGCAGTCTTAATTTCGAGGTCGAAACAGATCTTCCGCCTCATCATTTGCCGAGCTGATTTCGTGAATCGCAGAGACTGGCTCTTACAGTCGTTTGCGTGTAAGTAGACGCGCAGTCATTTTTAAGAGAGCAGGGACAAATTAACTACCTTAGTGGTCGTTCGGACACAATTTACTCTATTTATCTTCGTAACTCTTGAAATTCTCACTGGTAAATGTTAGGTCGGCCGTCTTGCTTACAACGGTGTGCGCCGTGAAATGCAAGCTACATATTTGTACGCTGCAAAACGTTTCAAAGTTTACTACGAGATGACGCTGCCGGTCAAACTCAATAATCATCATAATTTAAATGTTTGCACGGGTGTTACCATTTGCTAAAACGCTTTAGATTTTACGCACGGTTTCACGGAACGCCGCAGCTGCATGCACCATTCCTGATTTGGGAGCCGTGTGCTCCAAAAGCGACTTGCTGAAACTCCCTATTTAAGCGGACTGCGTGACGGTACAAATTTGCTGGGGACACATTTGAGGGGAGGGGAGGGGGGGGGAAGGAAGGGCATACTGTTTTTTTTTTTCCCCACGC
This sequence comes from Ixodes persulcatus, assembly GCA_013358835.2. Classification (NCBI taxonomy): domain Eukaryota; kingdom Metazoa; phylum Arthropoda; class Arachnida; order Ixodida; family Ixodidae; genus Ixodes; species Ixodes persulcatus. The sequence continues at coordinate 5,317 of JABSTQ010003407.1, forward strand.
CGACATGTGATGCCTCGTGTGTGTTGACTGTTGTTACTCATCAAGTAAGGTATCAGCATCCAACATGGAATACTGCTCCTTGCCATGTTGGTCCATAGTGAGACAATAGTGCCAGACTAAATTGCTGACCACTTTTCGGGCAAGAAAGGCATTGCTTGTGACAGGCTTCTTCTTATTTAGTTTTTTATACGTCAATAAGGCGAGACAGGTTCGGGACTGGTACAGTGACTTACTCTTGCGCCTGGTTAGAGTGCAGCGATATACTCGTACAATAAGACGCGACTCACACAAACGACAGGTTTAACTTATTGTTAGCACAACTTTTCGTGTTTCTTCTTTTTTTAGAGTATCCCCCATTGGCCGCAAAACTAGAGCTATGGGAACAGGGCAATCGCGGACAGATATAATAGAAGCACGAAAGTTTCTCGGTAATTTTCGACGCATGCGCGATGGGAGAACAAAAATACAAAATAAAGAGCCACAAAAGACCTGGAACACGACCGCGCAGTCGACTAGTAATTGCGACGTAGTGTCCGTCTACACCGAGGGCCTGATAGAAGAGACAACCACCATACACCCCCCCTGTTTTACCACGCTCCTACGCAGCCAGCCACTGGTTGAAGGGATTACGTGTATGGCGGTGGCAGTAGGCGTAGACTATCGTGGCCTTCTTTCTTCCTTGATAGTGGTCTGTTCTTCGGAGCTCTGATCGGTTGATGCGGAAATCTGATTGGCCGCGAAGGGGGGGGGGGGGGGGGGGGGGAGGAGGCTGCTTGCCGCTTCCTAAGCTGTCAGTAGCTCCAAGGAATGTGCACCGAATACGATCAAAACTAAATACTCACTGCATTTCACGGCAAGGCAAAGGACTAGCAGAAACGCCACCTTAGATGCGTACGCAAACTTAGCTGCCGCCATATTGCTTGAGCTTGCCGTTAGGTTGCTGATAAAGAGGACGCACGCTGAATAGGCCGATAAGCAGTCTTTTATAGGGTCACTCAACCACGCCATCTCCGATCTGTGTCATTCTGAGTAGGACGACAACACATTATCTGATAATTTGACTAATTCGAAATGAGAACGTCCGGCACAGGAAGTGTGCAACCCCGCGAGGAACTCTGTGACACAGGATGAAGGTAATTTGTTCTCTAATTCATCCGTTTCCCGTCAAAATTGAGGACAAACTCTGACGTTGTAATGGGCTCAAGGCACAGCACTTCATTTCTGCTGTTTGCCAAGCTCTTCTAAAAACGGAGCCTAATCATGTCCGTTTAACACCTCTTTGTCCAAATACTTTGGCCAACTCTATAAAATTTAAAAAAAATGTCGCTTATTTTGTTTTTGAATTGCTTGGTGTGGTTCAATGCACGTGGCGGAAATTACAATTACGAATTTTGTTTTATAATTCCATAAGTGTGACACAAATCTACAGTGAGCCTTGATTGCTTGGTGGCCACACTATGTAAGAGACCCTTTATCGACCTGTTGAGTACGTTTCCTATTCATCAAGAGTTGTAATCACTACGAACTAGATCGGCATGGCAGCTAAGTTAGAGTACGTTTCCAAGATGGCTATCCTGGCGGTTCTCCTACTCGCCATGGCGTGCGTTAAGCATTCGCGGGATGTATATTGGGCGAATTAGTAAGAAGTGACACTGACTAAAATATGGGACGCACGAAAATCACCGACAGTTGGATCAGGCTCGTGAGGATGTAACTTGTACGTTCAAAACTGTAGTGGCGTTGAAGATGCTTTGCCTTCTCTCAAGGTACGTACGTATTCATCGGGTGATCGCGCTATATTTTAGAATTTTATCGAACGACAATGCACACGAAAGGGAGGGGGGGGGGGGGGGCATTAACCATCGCTTATTTATCATCTTCTACGCTTGACGAGCATTGGTTAGGTTAGTTGTCAAGAAATAAGCAACGCTCCGAAGTGACCGACACTTCAGCTATCTCGGATCTTAAGATCATGGTTGCCAAGTATCCGAAGCGTTATCTGAAATCAGAGGAAAATATTTTCCTTCCTTCAGAAACGTTCGGAGAGTCAGTGACGTTGCAAAAACAAAAATCGCCTGAGCTTCCTGTCATCGCGCCTGTAAGCTCAGGAAGCCGCATTTTTGTATTGTAACGATCGCCATATAGGCCCCTTTCAGAACATGATCGAGCAACATTGGCAGTGACCATTTCTTGGGCATGAAGCGTCTGACTGGATACGAGTCCTGGTCGAATGACCACTGACGCAGTCCTCGCTTTCGAGACAAGCAGAGTCGAGTTCACGCAGAACGCTGTCACAGCCCTCGAGTGCAATTCATGCTGGGGTAGACATGCCCAAGCAATGGCAGACTTAGGTAATTCGTGCCCCAGCAGCTAGGTGGCGCGCACTTTTCAAAAGTCTCGATTGCGCCCGCTTACGTGTTTTATATCCGGTTATTTGAGAATTCAAAGTCGAAAACGCGCTGTGCGAATGGCGAGGGGACTGACCCACGGTCAGATGAACGGCATTGGCGCAAATTGTATCTGTACGCTCCACTCTCCAGCCTCTGATACTTGGATATTGAGCTCTAATAGAACTACCACAAATTATAATTGTTATCGGTGTAGAGTGATCCCGGACAAATAACATAATTTCGAAGTTGGGCAAGGCTCATAATCTGCCTCGAGTCAAAAACGTTTCTCTCAACGTTTTCTTGTGTTTTTTTGTTTTTTTTTCGTAAAGCCGTATTAATGTCTGTGGTTAAATTCTACTACAGATTTCCCACTTCCCACACGCCAATGCATAACTCCGTCTGTTGATAGTGCCTTGGCAGAGGCACGAAATGCGCGATACTTATGATATGTTATATAAATATTTTAATGCATAATTTCTAACCGAACAATGCCTAGAATGTTATAATACTGATTAAATTGTACAGCTTTAAAATTTGCTAAGCGTTCTCAATTTTAAGCGTACACGTTTGATGGTGATCGTAACTTTTTTAGGGGATTTATATTCCCTTACGTGGCTTGCGTCTTTTCTTGAATTTGAGCATGAGCAGCTTGTTTGCTTGTTTTAACGCTTAGTTAGCGTTACAACTGCTCCATAAGTATGATACGTGTTCACAGACACGTTATTTTGTGGAAAGTCGGGGACAATCGACCCTAAATAAAAAGATTAACTCAATCTTAATGCGCATTTCTTTTTACAACAGGTTTTTTTCTTCTTGTGCCGCTGTAAATGTCACGGGCCTAACTTTTTTTTATTAACAAAATAGAACAAAAGCGCGATTGTCAAGAAGTAGGAGCGGTCGTTTACAGACTATTTTTGCCACTTTAGGGTCCTCTTTCTTACTGTTGTCCTGTAGATCTAAAACGCAAAAGACGCCGCAAACAACAGGTGTGTAACCGGGGGTAGTGCGATATGCGTCCGCTGGCACGAGAATGTGGCACCTGAAAGAAGTGGTACTGTCAGCATAGCTTTGTGGGCGGCGGTTTCAACTGTAGAGTAAAAAAAAAAAAGTTTGACTTACTGTTTGTGTCTGTATGCCTCGATTCAGAAGCGAGTGGTTCCAGTTCCATGCACACATGTGCCTGCCTTCAAGGTATGCAATGGTCTTGGCAGCCCCCCTTACGAACATCGACGCAGACCACCGAGTTAGCAACTGTCCAACGGCGGGCGTCGAATACAGACGACCATGTCATCTGCGTTCGACGGAGCTGGACTGCTCACTGCGCTCATCGGAGGATGACGCCACATGTTCAACCTTCGCTAACTCGGTTGTCTGCGTCGACGTCCGTCGCGTTGACCTTGACCAGTTTGTTGGAACTAACTTTTTAAAGCGCAGCTCTTAGGCGCGCGTTTCCTGGTTTCGCGGCATCGGCGTCGTCGTAACCGCGATAAATTTAGCGGGAAAATTGACGTTACGTGACCTCAACACCAATTCAATTCCCGCTTAATTTAGCGGGGAAATTGACGTCACATGATTTGGTGTCACGTAACCTATGAGCGAATTCAGTTTCTTTGCTAGATTTACCGGGAAAATTGACGTCACGTGACCTCGACAGCAATTCAATTAGTGAACACCAGGTTACGTGAACACGCTGCGTCACTCGAGTCAACACCATCGGGGCGGCATCTCGCAGTGCACGTAAGGGACCGTCACTGCAAGCGAATACTTACAGAGACAAAGGTCCCTCGAAGGTACCGTGAGAAGATACCAAGGGAACTGTACGAGGCAATGACCATAAAAGAAAAGGAGAACTCGTGTGTCAGTGCACCATCAGTGTCATTAACTGACAAAGAACTTCATTACCTTAACTTTCCTACTTGAGGTGGTTTCATTAGGCTAATGTGGACAACTTCTTCCTTTTTTTCTGCTAATTCTCAGTTTTTTATCGTAACGCCTTCTTCTTTTTTTGTTATTTCTCAGTTCTTTTAACGTAACTTCCTCTTCCCATCAAGACAATTTTATTTTGGGAATTTTTCATACCGAAAAGAAAGGCGAGAGAGAAACGCTACCTCTTTCTCGTCTTCTGTGTGATTATTAAAAGACAGTTGTGAGTTAGCGCTTGTTCTGTCAGTTTGTACTTGACCTTCGCGCTATTTATTTCGAAAATGCATATCCAACTAGCCCACCTTAATATTTTAGTACTATTTTTTGCGATTTCTTAAAGCAAAATTCACCACTAAAACATACCTTAGATGAAACTTTTATAACATTAAATATAGAAATCGATTTTTTGGGAGGCGATCTTGGAGCTAGACTTGGGATTTGTGCCAATGTTGGGTTCGTCTCTTGGAGCAACGTCCCCAAATACCAGGAGCCAAGCTATGTTTTCCAAATTTGTCTCAACTTAACTAATCAAGAGGGCAAAAAGAAAAGTGACGTAAAAGAGCTTCGAAAGAAACGTTTTGTGAACCTCTGAGTATCAGTCGACCTGACTAGCTACAGTACTCATAAAACTCAAACTGAGCACGTGAACTGTGTGTGTTTTTATGGCAGCGCTATCCTGGAGGAAGCTGAACAACGATTGGTTGACAAAGCACTCGGGGATGATTTTTAGTGCTTGTTACATGATCGTTGTTAGCTTTCCACAGGATACCGCTGGCTTAAAAAAATAGAAAGTTCGTTTTTATTAAGTTTTATTATAACTGTAAATTAAGTTAAGTTATATTATAACTGTAAATGCATGCATAAGTGACGTGTTTGTTCTTGCTATGTCATCCAATGGTGTCGTCTGGTCCACCACCAAAAACGTTCAATCTCCTTTTCTTTATGAGTTTAGAGCATGACACACTCTGCAGATCTCGCATGCGGTCTTTAATGTGCGTAAAAGCTAGTATGTTGCTTTGGGATTGTTTCCGTGTTGTTTATTGTATGGTCCTCGACAACCGCTCAAGCTAAATTTGCGCAGCGATTACCTGTATTTCACTCGGGGTGTTCTAATATTAAGTTCCTAATTCGTGTTGGAGAATGATTGTCCGAATTATTTGAGTTTACTTTCGGATTCCTAGTAGTTGAGTTTTCGAATAATTCGACACATCCAATATTGGCACCGTCGGCGAATAATCGGGTCTATTTAGGAACGATGACATAATCAGATACGTAGACACTAGTCTTTTGCGAGAGTTCGTTGAAAAAAGCAATCATGCCCTCATCTTACTTAATGCATCTTCTAAAAGCAGTAAACTACGCAAGTCGCTATCTTGAATTAAAGGATCTTCCGTGAGATGCAGGCATCTTTGTGAATTTTAAATCTATCCTCCGTTGTGACTTTCATAATTGGACAAACATAATGTTAAAATAAAATGAGCAACGATAACTGAAGCGCCCTCTTCCGCTAACCCGTCCTTTCCAGCGGTGTCGAACGATGTGCCAGAGCTAGGTGTTGCGAGATGTGACGTGAGTACAGGGGTTGAGCAGTATTATTCTACTCAACAAGCACGCAGCTTATCCAGACGTACATCGGTTGACGCATCGGTCAGCTGAGTCTCAAATTTGTCGTTTACGGCTCCGGTCCTACGACGGTCATTTTGAACAGCTGCAAAACTTTTTTTTTTTTATTCACTGAAAGAAATGTGAAACGACATACTAAAAAGAAACTCAGCTAACCTATTTCCTGTGTTCTCGGGGATTCCATGGGAAGCTGTTAGAGTCGCCCCACTTTCACTGAGAACAGGATTAATGTAGACATGGACTCTTGTTATGTCAAATCGGGCGCTTAACGTGTAATTTGCAGATTTCGCAAGTTTGGGAAATGTTAATAGTTCGCGTATAAACGAAATGGGTGCTTCCGAGGTATTTAACGGTAGGTAATTAACCAATGAATATTCTCACGTGCTTTTAATTTTTCTTCCACGATATTACCGCTGAAAGCATAAAACGTTTACACCGTGCACGAAATATTATAATAAAGGAGTGACAGACATCTTGCTCGAGATTTGTGTTTGGAAATGCTTTTATTAATATAATGTTTTGCGGTAAAAATTATCTAATTTAAGCTACGCTTTGAATCAAAGTTTTCATAAAAGTCTTTTTCTCTTCTTCATAATAAAACTTAGTATGCGATATAAAACAAAATTTTAAAAAACTCACCCTCCTAAAGTTTGGTGTCAGAGGAAAATAAAAAAAAAAAATAGAAGCGCTGGAATTTTTTTTCAGGAATCATTTATTGAAATAATAACCTATGGCAATATTAGCTTGCCCTAGAATCGCAAATACGATAGAGAGTGTGTTGGCAATACTACTTTTGAGTATATATTAGAGACTATTTTTAATTAATTAAAAACCGTTTGTAGCCCTTCGAGATTACCGCCGCATCATTTTTGTACCTGCTGGCCTCTTTCGCTTTTCGTGCGTATAAAAGTAAATTTTTTTATGCATGAGGCTTTTTCTGTTTTAGTTTCTTTCAACGCTTCAAATATAATTTATTGCCATTCGAATTTGACACGATATTTGCCTTTTTTTTACTTCATTCGGCCGTTTTTGACTTCAATTAAGTTCGAGTTGAAATTTTGCCAATCGCGGAGCTCTACATTTTATACATTTGATCCGCTCCCTTGGAGTTATGTTACGAGTAGTAGCTTTTTACGTGACTTCATTATCTTCTGCATTTATAGTGAATAAATTTATCGCGTTTAGTTTTTCTGCTAAACCCAGGCATCCGCCGAAATAGGAGATGTCCAGGAAACCGTATTCACTGGAGTAGTAAACGCACGACTTATAAACACAGCTCTTGAGTTTACCTTTGCGGAGAATGCATATGCAGCCAATAATCGCGTTGTGCGAAAATCACGTAGCGAATAATCCGGCAGAGGGCACGATTCCGCGTAGAAATGCGATCTGCGCGGGCCGCATTTTTGCGTGAAGACGTTATCTCTGTCCCGGTAATCTCTGGCATTATTCCGACAATTGCGGTGATTGGCTACGAGCGTACTCCTCGCGAAACCAAACTTTCAGGCAGTATTCTTATACAGTGCGACTATTATCGGAATAAATATGGTTACTAGAATGTCTTAGTTCGGTTGAAAATGGACGAGCAATACCATTGCAGCGTTCATGTATACCATTCAAAAGTATTGTTTTGTAAACACACGAAACACCAAACTTAACTAGAAGAGGAGCGCGTTGGTCGGGGCGCGTCGCTCAAGATCACCCGCAACAATGCGCGCGCGCGCGCGCGCGGCGCCAATGTCCGTTTTGGCTATCGTTGGTCTTGGCCATATCTCGGCGTCTTCGACAGAAGTGGCTTGCCAGTCAGAGATCAATCCGAATCACGTGGGGAGGAAATGAGGTCGTCCGCACCCTTTGCAATGTCCGATTCAGCTTCCGTCCAGGTGATGCAACAAGGTCTACGACTGTTCCGATACTGACAGTTAATTTTTTTTAACTAAAGGTTAAGACTAAAAGTTCATGAGCTCGAAATAGCGTTCTTTAAGCAGAACCAACGCACTGTAACATGGCGGTCGGACAACGTTTTATGCCTAGCCGATGCGGCAACCAATCACAACGTTACGTTGACGTAACGTCGGTGGCTTTCGAAACAAGATGGCATCTGTCGCTGGTGAGGCGTTCAAGGCGCTGTAGTCCTAGCGTTGAAGGAGACAAATGAAGGAAGAAACGGGATATTCACATCCGTCAGTTGAATCCGCCGCGAAAATAATTGCCCCGTAATCTTAATGGGCTTCACTCCGGTGGTTTGGTTCGGGTAAGTTTCTTTATTATTTTGGGTGCCAACGACCGTCGGTCTCTGCCTTGTTGAGCGCCATACACACACTTGCAACTGAGTACGACCGAGAGAAACAAGTCTGTTTGTTGAGCATCTTGCGACGGTGGAGGACCGGATGCGCTGCTGCGGAACAGGTCTTACGCCATCGCAAGATGCTTAAAAACCGGTCTTGTATCTCTCGGTTGTACTCGGTTGCAAGTCTGTGAACGGCGCTTTTCCAGGTCGTGCTTTGCCCGTAGAAGATCGGAACCCGCCCCCCATCGATCGAACGCAGTCGCGTGAACTACTGGAAGCTTTCCCCACCGTGCATAACCACCACGAAGGCCCATAGAGACGTCGTGAGCCAAATAGCGTAGCCAACACCTTACCGCGGAGCTGGCAGGGTACCTGCGTTACCTCGACCTGCAACGTTTACTACTACCAAGAGGAATAAAGGAAACCTGCTCAAGATATTAAGTGTGCATACCAGACGATGCAGAGTTAATCTATACGGCGTATATTTGAGCTTAATTTCAGTCAAACGGTACACCCGAACGACGTGCGAGTGACAAGAGGAGTCCGCCACCAACGAAGCCACGACCGGCTAGCACCGAACACATTCCCCGGCGCCAGTGTTGCCAGATGGCCCAACAAAAATCCGCCAAACGGCTGGGACGTATAGCCCAAATATAGCCAAAGCCGTAAAAAAATGTAGCCAAGATAGCCAAGACTAAAAACAATTATTTTAAGCCTTTTATTGACAATTTTGCAGACTTACAAAACACACTGCATTCATTTTTTCAACCCTCATATGCACCACATTTCATGTACATCCTGTCACTTGTGAATTTTTCAAAATATGTTTCTGAAGGATGAAAATCCGTGCAGCAATGACCCTTCCTTCGTAGTCCTTCAGAAATACAAAACACACAAAGACAGCTTTATTGTGAAGCCCGGGAGATATGACCATACAGTTAAAGAACAATATATATAAGCAGAACAGTAAGAACGCTGGGAGTTTCAAACCAGAACCCCAATATCTAAGATCCTTACCAATATCCCACCCGTCTCTTTTTCTTTGTGTAGAACAGTGGTTCTCAACCATTGATGTTTCGCAGACCCCTTGTGGATCGGCGGAGATGGTGGAGGACCCCGTCCGTGGAGAGAAGGGAAAGGTGTATGTTAATCATGATAATGAGTTATTAAGTGGATATAACTAAGGGCTAGCGTGAAGTAGACTTCACTCGTTGACGTACACACCAGAAAACTCACCGGAAATTTTTGAACGTTTCTTCTCAATCTGGAAAACATTCAACCTTTATTGTCGGGCTTGACTGATGAGGCAGGGCTTCGCGGATCCCTAGAATGCCTTTGCGGACCCCAAAGGGTCCGCGACCCCATTTGGAGAACCACTGGTGTAGAATATGAGTGTCCCCTATTCTGGTTCACCCTTTCTTGGGGTGGGCGACGACTGGATGATAGTCAATAGACCATTTGCTACATTATCCAAGCATCAAGGAGAATGCAAGGATTGGTGTTCCACGCGCCACACGCGCACACCTTCCCCGTATATACTTCGTCTCACCTTAGCATGGACTATTGTTAGCCGCGCATGCTAAAATCGCGAGCTAGTTGCTCTGGATGAAGCTTTCTGCAGCTGCACGAGCGCTCGTGCAGCAAGTGCTTTAGTCAAAACAGTCAAGGCTAGCCGCTCGCGTTTGCACAGCCTTCGCAGTTAGTCCATGCTAAGGCGAGACGAGGTATAAAAGATTCGAAGTAAACAACCAAAATAAAGCGTTGACGAACGCGCGTGCAAGATACAATTTGTTTTAGGTTTTTGCTTTAGAAAATTTACTACTGCTGAGGCCAGCACGTGCGGCGCGTGGAACACCAATCCCTGCATTCTCCTTGATGCTTGGTTAATATTAGCGGCGAGATGTTTTGGTGGCGCCCTCCTATGGTTCCCTCTCGTGACGTCATTACTTTGCGAACAACAAGTTCAATGGTGTTTGTAAGTAGCATGGTGGAAGCTTGAAACCATTGCGCTCTCAAAGCAACACTGCCAACACCGTCAAAATTAACGTTCTTACATTCCTCTTATTTCCGTCGATGATAAATCCTTTCCTGACGTCATAGACAGCATTCGGCCAATCGTGGAAGGCCGACCACAGCGACGCTTTCGATCACGCACGTCGCCAATAGCAATAGGTCTATAGTTTAGCGCTGAAGCTGCGGACTTCTCATTCTTAGGAACTTGGGTGCCTAAGGATTCTCACAATGGGCACCAAAGCAGCGTTTGGCGAGTTCAGTCAAGGTTCGGGTAAAAGACGCGCTACCGGGTCTGTGGTAATAGTGCAATCTGTTTGGGTTGCTTCACTGCGTTGTGGGGAGACCGCTTGAACTCTGCAAGCATTGCTTCTCTGCGCACTGTAAAAACCCCCAAGTTTGTTGAAGTTTGAAACCTTTTTCCTTCCTCTCTCTTCTCTCGACTGGACAAAAGCGAAGCAATTTTCTTTGAAGCCGATAAGAAGTTCGAAAATTAACTAGTCGAACCTCAATGTTCGACGTCGAACCTGAGGTTTCGACAAAAGTTTGCAGAATCTTTAGAAATAGCCCAAAATAGCCACATAGCCAACAACGAAATTTTGACGCCAACTAGAAAAAAATGTAGCACAATTTGGCTATATATAGCACAATCTGGCAACACTGTAATCCCCGCACCACGGTTCACCAGTGCCGCTCACACCCCGAGAATGAAAAACGCGAACGACAAGGGGGAGGCGGGGGGGGACGCTGATTCTTTATCCTGAAAACCAGGTCAGCTATTCATGCGGGAAGGGTTCTGTAACAATCTCCATCTGGCTAGTAGCGCTGCCAGATTCCCTAACAGTAATTGTTTGCTACCGAGATCACCATCACGAGACATTAAGACACTTCTTTTTCAGACCCAGAAGCGAAAGGAACATTGTCATGTTTTTGTTCAGCCGGCCACGTCCTGCTGGCCTTGCGGTCGATTTAGACTTGTAACATTTGGCGACAAGAGAAAAAGAATTCATTCAGTTTCTTCGGGCGTCCCAAGTTCGCGACGTATTCTACAGCTACCAAGCTTTCTTCAAGTTTCTGAGTTTGTCATTCCCACGTTCGGCAGAATTGAAGCTTTTGAGGGAGAAGGAGAGGACTGGCCGTCATACGTCGAACGTCTTGAAGCTTTTCTTTTTTTGCGAACGACGTTGTCGACGCCAAGAAAAAGGACATTTTCTTCAGTTGTTGCGGCACGAAGGCCTACTCCCTGCTGTGGGATCTGGTGAAGCCCGCCAAACCACAAGATAAGTCTTTAGACGAAGTTCTTACCGTTCTCGGGAGTCACTACTTCCCCATGCCTTCTGCCGTCGGTCAACGTCATCGTTTCGAATCGAGTGCTCGCGCGGAAGGAGAAACCGTAAGCAATTTTGTTGCAGCATTGAGGAGCCTGTTGGAGCACCGCAATTTTGGAACAGAGCTAGTAAACATGCTGAGAGGCCGCATAGTCTGCAGAATAAACAGCGTTACAATCCAGACCATGCTCCTGGAGCAGCCAAACCTCGCGTTTGAGAAGGCTGTGCAGACCGCTTTGGCCATGGAATCCGCGAAGAAGGGCGCCGGAGAGATTCGCCAGGCAAGCTCTAGCAACAATGCGTTCACGACTCACCGCGTCACGATATTGGTGGGAGACGCCACCTGCTATCGCTGCGGAGATGGATACCTTGCGTCCAGCTGCAAGCATGTGAATACCACGTGCAACCACTGCAAGAAGCGGGGACACCTGTCGAAGGTGTGCAGTTCAAAACAAACAAAACTCCCAGTCGTTCAAGAACAAACCTGCGAAGCAGCGTTTTTCAGGGCCAGGAAGCAAGCCCCGTCCACCTCAGACACTTCCAATGAACGTTTTGGATGACAACACTGAAGATATATATATATACCTGAGTGACATCGTCCTAAGTTTTTGACATGTGGCAGGTTGACAGCGCTGCGTCGTCACCGCCTTTTGTTCAGTAAGCTAGGTTACGCGTGCTATCGCGTGACGAAGGGGGGGGGGGGGGGGGGGGCTGCTAGAGGACGACGAATTAAAGAACTCTCGTTGTCTTGGCTCGAGAAGGAGTGATTGTGTTCTTGTCTTCAAGCTAACACAACATGGTGGCAGCGACTGGTTAAAAACGTTCGCCCTGAGGGAACTTCAGTAAGAAGTATACCAGGACGACGACTACGAACCGATGGCAACAGAAGTCGGCAGTTCTCAAGAACCTGATGTTCGGATCGCAATGGCGGCTCCACTCTTCGCATGCCATCCACCGGAAGAGTTCGACTTTTTCAAGTCAGAGGACTGGCCCCAGTGGATTCGGAGGTTCGAGCTCTTTCGAGTGGTGAGTGGACTCCAAGCAAAAAGCGGTTCCTAACAGGCCAGCGCCTTAGTGTACTGCATGGGAGACAAGAGCAAAGATATCCTTCTCTCGTTGAAGCTGACAGAGACGCAAATGCAGCAGTACGACACAGTACAAAATGCGTTCGAAAAGCATTTTATTGGTCCAAGGAACGTAATTTACGACAGGGCCAAGTTTCATTCGTGAGTGCAAGAGTCATCGGAGTTAGTAGAAGACTTCATAACAGCTCTTCGCGGATTGGCCAAGTACTGCCGGTTCGACAACCTACACGACAAAATGATCAGGGATCGCATCGTAGTGGGCGTCCGAGACAGGAAGTTGTCCGAGCGGATGCAGCTCGACGCGAAGCTGACATTAGAAAAAGCAACCACAATGGCACGTCAGTCGGAAACTGTGAAGAAGCAGCAAGCTGATCTTCATGTAGAAGACAGTCTCAATCGAGTGTCCGCGGCGTCACCACCGACGCACAAGGTAAATGCGAGGAGGTCTCCTAAAGAGGCTACTAAAGAAACGTGTCCGTTGTGTGGCCGAAGTTCTCATTCACGAAATAAATGTCCTGCTAAACAAGTAACCTGCAACAAGTGCAAAAAATAGGACATTTTGCAAAGGTTTGCTGCAGCTCCATGACAGTTGGAGAAGTCGAAGCCGAAGAGCCCGCCTTTCTTGGAGTCATAGAATCAGCCGAGGAAGACGGATGGAGGATTGTACTGACCGTCCAGACAGCTCCAGTATCTTTCAAGATAGACACGGGGGCAGACATCACTGGGATTCCAGAAAGAATCTACAGACAGTACCTCAGTGCATTGCCTCTGGCTGAGGCCAAAAGGGGCCCAGCCGAACAAAGCTGAGCGTACTGGGTGTACTGAGAGTAGATATTCGCCATAGAGAAAAGCGCATATCCGCTGATGTCTATGCCCTAAAAGAGCTAGACGAACCACTTTTGTCGAGAGGCCACTCTGTGGAGTTGGGACTTGTACAGAGACTGAGTGCGGTAGTTGACACGAAACCCGAGACAGTCGATCCAAAGGGCGAGTTTCCGGAACTTTTTCAAGGCCTTGGCTGCGTGAAACAACCTTACAAGATTAAGCTACGCAAGGATGCAGTTCCCTTGTCTCTGAGCACTCCACGTAGAATCCAAATTCCCTTAATGGAAAAGATCAAGGAAGCACTCAACAGTATGATCACCCTGGGTGTAATCGAAAGTGTGGACGAGCCCACAGACTGGTGCTCAGCAATGGTAGTCGTGACAAAGTCGAACGGAAGCTACAGAATTTGCGTTGACTTCACAGAGCTGAACAAGTATGTGGAGCGAGAACGACATCCGCTTCCGGTGACAGACCATGTACTGGGACAACTTGGGAATGCGAAGTTCTTCTCAAAAATCGATGCAAATTCTGGACTCTGGCAGTTTGAGCTTGCTCAAGAGTCCCAGATTCTGACCACCTTCATCACACCATTTGGACGCTTTAAGTTTAAGAGACTTCCTTTCGGTATTACATCTACTCCAGAGTTCTTCCAGAAGAAGATGAGCCAGCTTCTGAGCGGAATCAAAGGACAAGTCTGCAACATGGACGACATCCTTGTCTACGGATCCACAAAAGCAGAACACGACAGAAACTTGCGAGACGTCCTCTCTCGACTCAGGCAGGCAGGCATTACCCTGAACGAAACTAAATGTCGGTTCACAGAAATTCAGGTGAAGTTTCTTGGACATGTCATTCATCAATAAGGAGTTCGTCCAGATCAAGAGAAGGTAGAAGCCATCGTGAAGATGAAAGCTCCCACTTGTAATCACGGAGCTGAAGAGCTTTCTTGGAATGGTCAATTACCTAAGTCCTAATTTGGCCCAAGAGTCACGCCTGCTGGTCGCATTACTGGGTTCCAAAAACCAATGGGTCTGGAACCACGAACAACAGAGGGCTTTTGAAAAGCTAAAGTTGATTTTTCTGTTTGACCCAAAAAATCAACCATGTTTTCGACAGACGCCTCTTCTTTTGGAATTGGCCCAGTATTGCGCCAGAAGCAAGAGAACGGGATCTACAGACCAGTGGCGTACGTGTCGAGAACATTTGGCGAAACAGAAAGACGATACGCCCAGATCAAAAAGGAAGGACTGGCAGTGGTCTGGGGGTACGAAACGTTTCGAGACTTCATAACCGGGAAGAATATCCAGATCGAGACGTACCACAAACTGCTAGTTCCTATATTTTCCTCCAAGAGCTTAGAAGACATCATGCCAAGACTACAGCGAATGAAACTCCGGATGATGAGATTTTCTTATGATATCACACACGTTCCCGGAAAAAACCTAGTGGAGGCTGACTTCCTCTCCAGAAATCCCCTGGAACATACACCGCACAAGGAGATGGAGGACGAGATATCAGCATAGGTGCGAGGTCTCACTGCAAAGCTTTCAGCAACGGACGAAAAGTTGAAAGAAATTCAAGCTAACCAAAAAAGTGACGCAACATGTCAATCTCTAACGCACTTCAGTACAGAGGGCTGGCCAGCCAAGAAAGCGTAAGACCGGGAGTGCAGTGCCTATTGGCAGCACAGAAATGGACATTGCAGTGGAAGACGGCCTTCTAATGAGAGGGTTGAGGATAATCATTCCTAGGGCAATGAGAAACCAAGTCTTGGACAGCATTCACCAGGGTCACCAAGGCATCGTTAAATGCAGAGCACGCATTCGTGAATCTGTGGGTGG
>JABSTQ010003408.1:0-30338 GCA_013358835.2 Ixodes persulcatus
CTCCTGCTCCTGGAGCTCCAGGAAGTCCAGACAGATTTAGCATCACCAACACTGGTATGCGACGTTTCAACCGGTCAGCCACGTCCTTACCTCACTAGAGATTTTCGACGCCAAGCCTTTAACATACTCCATTCCCTGGCACACCCTGGTATCAAGTCAACACAAAGACTTGTTTCATCTCGGTATGTATGGCCTGGCATGAACTCCGACGTCCGACGCTGGACACGTGCCTGCATCAACTGCCAGAGAACCAAAGTCCATCGCCATACTGTCTCACCGACTGCGACTTTTCAGCTTCCCCACGGACGATTCAGCCACCTCCACATGGACATCGTTGGCCCCCTTCCACAATCTCAAGGTTATCGGTACATCTTCACCGTCATCGATCGCTTCACCAGATGGCCTGAGGCGGTACCCCTAACCGATATCACTGCTGAAACCGTTGCACACGCATTCCTCACTTCGTGGTTGCAGATTCGGAATTCCAACCACTGTAACCACAGACCGCGGAAGACAGTTTCAATCCAACCTGTTTGCAACGCTATCAAAACTGCTTAGTTTCCATCACATCTCAACGACGTCATACCATCCGAGTGCGAATGGACTCGTCGAGAGATTTCATCGGCAGCTCAAAACAGCTATCACTGCCACGACGCCATCCACATGGAGTGAATATCTTCCGCTCGCCATGCTGGGAATCAGAGCTGCGCTGAAGATCGACCTTGGATGCAGCGCAGCAGAGTTGGTTTACGGCACCCCGCTCCGCCTACCAAGCGACTTCTTCTGTGCTCCACCATCCAGCTCTCTGCCTGACCCCCTCGACTACGTCGAAAGGCTCCGCTCCCACATGGCCACCCTCCGTCCTTCACCCACACGTCGAGCCCGGCAACAAAAACTCTTCGTGAGCCCCGACCTTTCAACCGCCACGCATGTCTTCGTGCGCCACGATGCTGTGCGACGCTCCCTACAACCTGCATACGACGGTCCGTACAAGGTCCTTGGAAGAGCTGAAAAGCACTTTACCCTGGCCTACCCGAACCGTGAAGACCATGTCTCAATCGACCGACTGAAGCCTGCGTATATCCTGAGCTCCGACGACACGGACAACCTCACACCACAGACTACGAATGTGGGTTGCTCTGCCACGATGGACATCACGCATCGAACTCAACCCGATCAAGCCCGTCCCCGCAACGTCCGCTTCACCCTCCAAAACACTACCAACTAGCGCGCAAACAGCGTCTTTCGCCGCTATTCCGCTAGGGGGGGAGCCCATGTAGCGAACATGCGGGCGACACCATCTACACCGTAGAGCAACGTGCACCAACGCATGCACTGCGAACGAGGCAGGAGCCTCGCACCACGAGCGGTACTCACGCGACACAGAGCTCCGATGGAATACGCGGGCTGGAACCCAGGCTCGTCTCATCCGACATAGACGTTATCTCGGACTGGCCCGTTTGTAAATATCTATCTGTAAATTATGTAAATAACAAGTGTGTCAGCAAAGAATGCCTCTCGGTATGATGACCACAAACTAATTTGATTTCCCAGCTGAACGTTTCGGGAAAATTCTCGTCACGTGACTTTGCTCCATTTCAATTCCCCGCTATATTCGCAGATAAAATTTGTCACTTGACCTAATGTCGAGGAACATAAACACAAAATGCAGGTTTCCCGCTAAATGTTGCGAAAAAATGTGTCAAATCACGTATTGAAATGACGCATTGGTTTTTCGTCGGTACGTTGTTGAGGAATAAATGATTTTATGGTCGTGATGTGTTTTTCCGTCAAATTATGCAGGGAAACCGAATGGGTCCATTGGTCACGTGACGGAAATATTTCCGCTAAATATACTGGGGAACTCAACTTCTTTTGTATTTTGTATTTGACATCGATTTTTCCTCCAAATTTGTCGGCAAAACTGAATTGTTGCATGGGTCCCGTGACGTCAGTTTCTCCGCTAAAATTTAGCAGGGGAACTGAATCCGTGCATAGGTCACATATGTTGTGTTGGTGACTTGCATCGTCATATCGCAGTATGATGTATGCGCCCCACGCATGCGCGCCCTATGTTATCGCTTGGCGCGCTGGCTATAAGCTCATAGCGCCGCCGCTGTGGCCGTTCTGTACACCGTCGTTCGTTCTTGACGATTTACCATGTTGTCAATAACATTGTCTGTCCGTACTTCCAACAACGTAACAGTGGCGACAAGATGTGGGTCAACAAGCCTGTTTGCTGAAGTACCATAGCGTGGAAGACGACGACAAGACTTCAGACAGTACCATTCGGAACCGTTCTGTCTTGGGGCACCTCTCGGAATTTTCTCCTGAAAAGGGCAACTTCGAAGTTTATGTGGAGCGCTTTGAAGTTTTCGCAACTGCACACAAGATTGACCAGGCTACCAAGCAGCAGCTATTCCTCACGCTTATCGACCATTGATCACTCTTCGGAATATACTCTTTCCGAAAAAGCCTGCGGAAGCAAACTACGACGACATCGTCAGGATCCTCTTGAACCACTGCGCTCCCAAGCGTTCGGCGGGGGTGGAACGGTAGAAATTCTACTGAAGAGTTCAATGTCGAAGTGAGACCATCAGTGACTTTGTCGTGGAAATAAAGAAGCTGGCAGCTACGTGCAACTTCGGAACTTTTGTAGAGGATGCGTTTAGAGAGTATTTCATCGTGAAACTACCGAATGACACGATCCGCTGCAAGCTGCTGGCGACAGACGACAAAAAGCTCCCCTTTGGCCCGGCCTAGAGCTCTGCCTTGGCAATAGAAACGGCGCAAGGCCAAAGCACAGAGGTTTGACACACAGAGGAACTCTCAGTTAGCATGAGTTTCCAGTGTGACGTCAACTGGCAACGAATGGTCTACGCTGCGACAAGGTAAAAATAAATTTTCGGCTTCCAAGACAAATGTCGCGCGTACTAGATATGGTAGCGCGCACAACTCAGAGGTTTGTCCTCACTTAAAGAGCAAGAGATTTAAATGCTCAAAATCTGTCCACATTGCCAAAATCTGTAGAACAAATGTCAAAGCAGTAATAACGGTAGAGAAAGCCGTTGAAGCTGAATTGTTCGAAGTTCCAGCAAACTTAAAGGCAGACGCCTAATGTGTAAACGTAATGATCGCCGGCAAATATGTCGAAATGCAAGTAGATATGGGATCTGATGTTTTGATAATGAGCGAAAGCGCATTTCGTAAAGCGTTTGGGAACAAATACTGCGGAAAAAGGAACGTAAGGCTAAAAGCTTACAATGAAACTTTGATTCCAGTGAAAGGATGTGTTAACGTTCGAGTAACGTACGAGGGAGACGACCACACTCTGCCGTTGGTCATTGCGCAGGTGCAAAAGGGACAGTCGCTCCAAACTTGCTGGGCCGCGACTGGCTATCAAAAGGGCGACTGAACTGGTCTCAGAAAATGTCAGTGCACGCTGTCACGACGGAAGTGTCATTGAAACAGAAGTACAGTGACCTGGTTGAAAGTGTATTCGGTGTAATCGACGGCTTCAAAGGAAGCTTACTTTTTAAATATAACGCCGGCCTATATTTCGCAAAGCAAGGCCTGTGCCTTATGTGATCCGTGAAAGCGTACAAAAGAGCTAAATACTTTGGAAGAAAACGGTGTAATCTACCGAGTCCAGCACAGAGTTTGGGCAACGCCCTTAGTCGTTGTTCCAAAAAAGACAAAACAGTGAGACTCTGTGGGGATTATCGTGTCACAGTAAATCCACATTTGAAGGTAGATCACTACCCACTCCCATTGCCCGAAGACATTCTTGCGCCAATACTGGTAGGAACAGTTTTCACCGTCCTCGTGTTGTCAAAGACAAAGAACAAAGAACTGTGCTGTCTGTCCTTGTCCCTAAGTGTTTTTATTCTTTCTTTGACTCCTGTGCTCGAGTTGTCGAAAGCTTACTTTCAGCTGCAGCTTGAGGAGCACTCGCAAGAGCTTCTAATGGTGAATAACCACCTCAGGCTATACCGGGTCCGACAACTTCCCTACGGCGTGGCAAGTGCGCCTGCATTGTTCCAGTCAGTGATGGATCAGATCCCTAAGGTAATACTATGCACTGCTTGCTACGTCGATGATGTTCTAATTTCCGGTAGAACACACAAGGAATGTGCAGAAAACACCGAGCGAGTATTGGAACGACTACGCAAGCAGAAAATTCGTGTAAATTCCAAAAAGAGTACAGTTTTTTAGAGAAGCGTCAGGTATCTCAGACACGAGATAAGCAGCAATGAACTGCAGCCAATAAAAGAAACTGTCGAAGCGGTGTCAAAGTGCCCGAGTCACAGAACGAGAAAGAGTTGAATGCTTTCTCGGGCTTACTGAACTTTTACGAAAAGTTTGTTTGCCGTGCCTTGCCTCAACACTAGAATCGATGAACAAACTGCTCAGAAAAGAAAACGCATAGAACTGGACGCAGGAGTGTAAAGAAAGTTTTGAGTGTTGCAAGCAACTACTGTGTAGCAACGCTGTTCTTGAGCCCTTTGACGCAGCAAAACCGCTCAAACTGACGTGTGAGGCGTCTTCTTACTGTATTGGTGCAGTTATCTCTCATGTTGTCAACGGAGAAGACAGGCCAGCGGCTTAAGCGTCTCGAGCCTTAAGAATGCAAGAATGCACGGCTGGTCCAACTTACTCGCCAGTTACCAGTACACCATCCACTATCAAAAGGGTGGTTTTATTGGAAATGCAGATGGAAAGTCAAGTTTCTTAGGATAGATGCTTGGGCGAGTTGGGTATTTATCATGTAGGAAATAGCGCAAAATTGAACTCCCTCACTGAAAAAACACGCACACAAGAAAAAAAAATATAACTCACGTCGCGCTAACTTACAACTCGGGAGTAATATCTGTGATGAACATTGACATATGTTTTGTACAGAAGACAAAGAAGCGAGATATAATCAAATTTCACACGGGCAGAAGAAGGGAATAAGACGAAAATACAAACTGAGTTATAAGTAAAAGTCAGCGTGACTTGAGTTATATGATTTTTGTGCGTGTATATTCAGTGTGAGCTAAATTTTGTGCTATTTCCTACATGATGGGTTGTCAAGGTTACCGTTACCTTGCCCGCGGACGCGGGAAGCTGTTCACTACTTCTCGCCCATTCCAGACATGCCGCTAACAGCTGAATATGTCGCAAACGAAACTGCGAAAGACAAGCAACTGAGATAAGTTCGCGAGATGACTTGGCATGGTTGGCCCAAAGTTGTTGACAAGGAACTGCAACCATACTTCGTCAGACGGTACGAGCTATTTTTTTGGCAGCGGCGGCGGTAACTGGAGAACCTCGCTAATCTGACTACATCGGCTGTTGCAGTGTCATATTGAAACCGCGCTTGACTCTGCCATACTCGCTGCCTTCAACCAAGCTGCCGGTGCTGTGGCAACTGCTGCCGCCCATGTTCTGCTGCTTTTTCGTCGGCGGTCCTACTGTGCTGGTCTGCGAACCTTGAAACTGCAACGGACCCTGCCGGCGCAGGCGCAGTTCTGGGCATTGACAGCAGATAAGCGCGGTGTTTCTATCACGGTGGTCATTTGGCAGTGGCGGCGGCAACTGTACAACCTCGCTAATCTGACTAAATCGACTGTTGCAGGTCGGTAGACATTCCTTTCATTATTACTCTGACGTAACCCATCTTGCCGCTGCCGCCGCTGCCACTGCCCCTGCTGAATTGTTAGTGCCGTGTTTCCGTGCTTTGCAAAAATGTCCAGTATATTTTCGGCATGTCGGTCACCCATCTTGGAGGAGGAGGAGGGGTCCCTAGAGTGTACGTAGTGTGCGAGCACATACCATTTCGGAAAATGTGCGGGTGTGGGTATCGCTGAGAAATCTTACAAAGGAAAAAAAGCACTCGCAAAAAAGACCTGGCGGTGTCCAATGTGCAGGAGCGGTCCACGCGTGCTTGCTGCAGTGAGGACAACCAAGCTGAACTTAATATAGCGTCTGTTCTAGCGTCGATCAACCAGAAGCTGGAATGCTTGCCGCTCCAATACGCAAAAGTAGAGAGCATGGAACATTCCATCCAGTACATGTCTAAGCAGTTCGACGACTTTGAGAAAAAGATCAAACGTCATAAAACAGATATCAAAGAACTTAAAAAAAGAGTGACAGAGCTGGAGGAGAGTGACGAAGCGAACAGAGTAACGCAGGAGCGGCTTCTGCAGGAGGTGGACGAACTGGAATTCAGGAGTAGACGACTGCATCTCGAAATCCATGGGGTCTCTGCGAAGCAGGGCGAGGACCTGACGGTTTCGTTAAACAAAGTTTCTAATAAACTCGAGGTCCCCGAAATAACGCAGAACGATATTGTTTCTGCTCACAGGCTGCCCGCGAGACAGGGTAACGTCCCCGAAGTTATTGTTCATTTTACCAGGCAACAGGACCGAGACGCGTGGCTAAAGTAAATAAATACCCTAAAGAACAGTATGGCACGTATTTTTATACAAGAAAACCTGACAAGGCACAACAGGGAGCTTCTCCAAAACGCGAAGTATTAGGCAAAAGAAAAAGAATATGCGTTCGCATGGTACACAGGCGGAAAGGTTCTTTTGCAAAAAACTGAAAGGGGCACAAGCAATTCATATCAGAAACGAAGGCGACATTGCCCATCTTTAGATAAGCTACAGGTAGGAAAGCTACTTTAATGACTGGACGCCTTGTGTCTCGGCCCCAAGTTGCTATCGCTCCGCTTGACTTTGCACGCTATATAGCATCGAAGCAACCCGTTTCTTTATCATTTTTTTTCCACTTGAATGTTCGGTCAGCCAAAGAAAAAGATGACAAATCGTCTTGGTTTTCCCTTCTCAGTTATTATGTTTTCGGAAACCTGGTATACTGATGAGTCTTGCGTTTTACTTTGCCGGGATATCAGCATTATTCACTTCGTCGAGATAAAAAAAGAGGTTGTGGTGTTTCATTGCTTGTACAACATGACTACAAATGCGAACTTGTATCAGAATTTACTCAAGTTACGGGTGATTTCGAGTTATTGCGTTTTCGCTCTGGCGCATATATATTTGCTGTGGTTTATCGTCCACCATCTAAAATTGTGGCAAATTTTTTTAACTTTCTTGACGGCTTCCTAAACTTTGTAGTAGAAAACAAGTACATTATTTTTCTTGGCGGAGATTTCAACATTAACATGCTTGAAAATGCCACTTATAGGCAAGCACTGATTCAGTCATTGCCCTAATGGTTTTAAAATTATGGCAACCGGAGCAACAAGAATTACATGTACTACGTCCACACTCATTGATTTTTATTTGTTAGCAACCACGACGCGTTCTCTATCACTGTTAACGCTGTTAGTACCGATATCAGTGATCATCTGGCGATATTTATGTCGATACACAAACCTCATAAACCTAAGAAACGTTCAACGCAGCGTACTTTCCAAATTGAAAACATAACAAACACTACTCTAGAAAACTTTAAAGCGTCTTTAAGCGCAACTGACTGAATCCAAGTATATTTGCAAACAAACGCGAACCTCGCGTATGAAACCTTTCTACAGACATTTCAAAATCTGTACAAGGAGAGCTTCCCATACAGGACGGTTAAGCAGCGTAAAATAATTCGCAAGCCTTGGATGACAAGAGAGCTTTCGAACAAAATAGATGAAAATAACAGTCTGTTTCAGCATTTTTTGAAAACAAGAAACCCAGATGATTTAAAGGCTTTTAAAACGTATCGAAATAAACTTGTTAATCTACTGAGATGTTCAAAGTCCAGTTATTATATAAACCTCTTAAAGAGAGATGATCATAAAGAGGCGGGAATACTCTGGAAAAGAATTATTAGCGTAATTAATTCGTATACGAATGAACATAATTTAGGTGAAGTAACCTGTGAAGAGGGTACTCTCTCCGGGTGTTTTCTGACGAATGCTTTTAATAATTACTTAGTTAGCATAGCAAATGAAGTTGCGGTGCTGGAAAGTGAGCTTGGTCCTTGTGGTTATATAAAACGTTATTTTACAGATACTTTCTTTTTGTATCCGACAGATGAAATAGAGGTCTCTGCCGTATTCATGAACTTAAAAATTGCAAGGGTCGCGACGTTAACGGCCTTGACATCAAAGTAATCAAGTATGCTATTGAGAATATTGCGTCTGTAATAACGTATATATTTAACCTGTACCTTTCAACTGGTTGCTTTCCAAACGCTATGCAGGTTGCGAAAGTTGTGCTTATATTCAAAGGCGGCGATAGGAACAGATTTAAAAATTATAGACCGATTTCCTTGTTATCTATCTATTCTAACGGTCTTGAAAAAATAATGCATTACAGACTTTCTTGTTATCTAAAAAAATCACATACTCTCCGATTTTCAACACGGTTTTAGGAAGAAGCGTTCAACTAAAACAACGCTGTTAAAGCAAAAGGAAGAAATACTAAAACCTATCGAGAATAAAGAGCTTATTCTAGGTGTGTATGTTGACTTTTCTAAGGCATTTGATTTAATTAATCATAACACACTAATTAAAAAGTTAGAGCACTATGGCATCCTAGGAATGGGACTTAAATTTATTAAATCA
Organism: Ixodes persulcatus; assembly: GCA_013358835.2. Classification (NCBI taxonomy): domain Eukaryota; kingdom Metazoa; phylum Arthropoda; class Arachnida; order Ixodida; family Ixodidae; genus Ixodes; species Ixodes persulcatus. The sequence goes on from JABSTQ010003408.1 coordinate 8,564, forward strand.
TATTTCGAATATCGTACGCAGTTTGTTAGCATAAATAATTTTAATTCAGCAACCAAAAGAATTGTGGCTGGAGTCCCCCAGGGGAGTGTACTTGGACCGCTGTTCTTTATATTATTTATAAATGATATCGAACAATGCGCACCAAACGTCGGGTTCATTTCATATGCAGATAATAACACTCTTTTTAATAAAGGTAAAACAACTTCTGAGATTGAAAGTACGGCGGCAGTTGTTCTTGAAAATCTATACTTATGGACGCAAGTTAATGGACTAAAAATAAACACAGACAAAACTAAATGCGCACTGTTTAGACAACGGAATCGTAAAAGATCGTTGCCTTTAAATATCACGATGAATTCATCTCCCTTAGAGATTGCAAAATCTGTTAAAATTCTTGGTGTCATTTTTACCGAATCACTCTCTCGGACTGAACACGTTGAGTATATTCACCGGAAAGTTTGCAAAGCCATTGGAATAATATCTAAAACTCGTTTTATGTTTCCCGCGCGAGTGAACTTGCTCTTGTTTTACTCTCTGATCTACACACATTACGTCTACTGTCACCTGGCCTGGGGACCCACAACGAAACAAAACTTAACAACACTGCTACTAACACCGAAGAAAGTATTTCGCATAATTGAACATGTTTCTTTTTTGCATTCTTCTGAGGAGCTTTTTCGTAAACATAAAGCTGTAACAGTTAATCATTTGTACAACTACCATTTGAAGGGAGTCTACAATACAGCAGTAAAACAAAATAACAACTTTTTTCTTTCTGTACTGTCGGGCTTGGAGAGAACAACCCAGACGTATGAAACTAGACACAGCGAGGGCTGGTGTGTTACTACTTCCCGCATGAACTATGGACTAACTTCTTTAAAACATACACTATCGTCGCTTTTAAATGAGCTCGAACGTGAAAATATTGACATTACTAAAAAATCAAAAGGTATGCTACGCGACATGCTATTGGAAACTTTGTTTCGTAGATAATCGATGCAATAAGGTGTAGTACCTTGTTTTTTGCTTGTCCTGTTTGAAATGTCTATGCTGCTTAACTACACGGGGTAGGGCCTCGTCAAGCTGCAAGCCATGCAGATTTTTGCCCTATCTCCCTCCTTTGTATATAAAGGAAAATAAAAATTATTATTATTATTATTACTTATTGGACATGAACTAACTCCTATGGAACAACCGCGTTTCTATTCCAAGCTCCTTGAGAAGAAGTGTGCTGGATCTTCTGCACGAAGAACATCCAGGTATTAACAAGATGAAAATGCTTGTTCGGGGGATTGTGTGGTGGCCCAACATTGACAAAGACCTTGAAGAGTCTGTCGAGCAGGGCTACATTTGTGACAGTGTCCGCGCTTCGGTACCAACAGCACCGTTACAACCGTGGTTGTGGTGCTCCAACTATTGGGAAAGTGTCCACCTGGACTTTGCCGAAAGAGACGGCAAGACCTTTCAGGTTATGGTTGACTCGCACCCCAAGTGAGTTGAGGTAAAACTCATGTCTAGCACAACCGCTCAAAAACTGTAGAGGTTATACGGTTGGTGTTTACGTCCCATGGACTGCCGGTTGAAGTTGTGACAGACAATCGTCATCAATTCCTTAAAATAATGGCTGCTTTTACGTAATTTGGATTCTTGGGCGAGTTGGTACTGAAACTCTGAGAACATAATAGTGCTTCAAGACAGGGACAAGAGTAGGAACAAGACAATACCAATGCGCTAACATTAAGTGATTTATGGTATAAATAGGGTATAAATACTCTGCATCATCGCGCCATTCAACCAATTCCGTGCCACGCCAATGCTTGCAAGAACTGTGTCTCTATGTCGACCAAATCGATCGACGCCACACTGACACATCGATCCCCGTTGTTTTTTTTTATCAGGTCTGCCTCTGTTATTTCCCTTGCCGTCTTATCTATATGTTTTCTTATAACAGTGCACAAATTAAATTCTGGTTTGCATCCACAGTCATGGCAGTGCATTAACAAATGACCGTTTCGCTGTCCGCTCAGCAAAAAGGGAGCGGACAGCGTGACGGTCATTTTTCAATGCACTGGCATGACTGTGTATGAAAACCTGAATTTAATTTGTGCACTGTTATTAGAAAACATAGAGATACGGCGGTAAGGAAAATTATAGAGGCCGACCTAATACAAAAACTACGGGGATCGATGTGTCAGCGTGGCGTCGATTCATTTGGGCGACAAAGAGACACAGTTCTTGCGAGCATTGGCGTGGCATGCGATTGGCTGAATGGCGCGACGATGCAGAGTATTTATACCCTTGGTTTTTTGACGATCGAACCACCTGAAATTAGCGCATCGTGTTGTCTTGTTCCTACTCTCGTCCCTCTCTTGAAGCGCTATAGTAGTATTATATGATACACGATTGAGCCGGAAGTAAACACATTCTGGTCACGTACACGGATGTAAACAAAGTCAGCGCACGTACTCGGCACGCGCCTTGGTTCCATCCTGTATCATCCTCCCACGTGACCATGACGTCACGTTCCCACGCCCACGCCCCCTCCTACGGCCCCGCTCCCATGTCCTCGGGCCCAAATTTCGGGACCTGTCAGTCAATCGCCAGAGTCACATGATGATGACGTCAGAGCTCGGGACTACACTCGACACGCGCCTCGGTTCCATCCTGTATCATCCTCCCACGTGATCTTGACGTCACACTCCCACACCCCCGTTCCCATGGCCCGGTCCTCGGGCCCCAAATTTCGGGATCTGTCCCACACCCTTCCCATGGCCCGGTCCTCGGGCCCCAAATTTCGGGATCTGTCCCACACACCCTCCCATGGCCCGGTCGTCGGCCCCAAATTTCGGAACCTGTCCCGCACCGCCCTCCCATTGCCAGGTCCTCGGCCCCAAATTTCGGGACCTGTCAATCATATTCCCAGAGGAGCGAATTCAGTTGAGTTAATCGCGAGAGGGCGACGTCACATGACGTCATAGTGCGGGACGGTCACATGACGACGAAGGACATGCGACATTTGAATCGATGCGCGGTAAATGCATTTTATTCGCTAAAAAAGGTACTCCGGCGACTGGAAATCGACCTCGGCACCTTCTGCTCAGAAGTCCGACACCCTACCGCCTGAGCTACGAGCACTTTTTTTTTTTTTATTTAAAAGGTTTATATATACATGATTAAAAGGATGACAGGCTTTTTTTTCCAACTAGAGAAACCTGTCTTGCGTGGTTACAGTGTCGCTCAGACAACGGCACGCACACCCGGCGTCGGATCCGACAAGGATAGCACTCTGGGCTATCGGTTCATCACAATCCCCGATAGGTTTATGTCCTCAATGAGGTAAAGAGCGCATGTTCCACAGAAAAAAAAACGGCTGCCGCCCGCCGAGGGTCATGGCGCTTCAACGTTCACCTCTCGAAGTGAGTTCTCGCTTTTGCAATCTTGCATTCAATTGCGACCAGCACTCTAAACCAGGTTGCTCCGTTAGTTCAGTCAAAGAGCAGACGTACTTAAACCCGTCGACAAAATGCTGCCAGGCGGGCTTTCCTCGCTCCGCTACTTCTAAGTGGTCCGTCCTCGATCTCCATATTGCATGGAGACCAAGAAGGGCTAGTACTTCCCACGCCCTGCTCCCTGACCCCTCTCCGAACTTCAAAAATTTTGCCCGTTTCCAATCCACATACAGGTCGATCCTCAAGACCGCTCGGAGTTCTGCCCAAAAAAGTTCCGCATTGGTGCAATACAAAAACACATGTTGTAAAGTTTCAGGCGTTCGGACACAATACACAATTTGTAGACCATGGTTCATAAAACCCTTCTTGACCCGCCAGGTCTTGACAGGCAATACTTCAAAATGAAAGCGCGCAAAAAAACTTTTGGTACTTGTTTTGACGGGGTATCTCCGCAGCCGTTGAAAAACAGTCCGACTCGACATTGCTTCCATCCACCACGCGATATAACGGCGGCGGCGTAAGCAAGTCTAGGGTGTCCCAGTACAAGGTTTTCCTACTAACCTTCTTCAAGTACTCCTCCGAGAACCGTGCTTTGAAAAACTCTATCGCTGCCGCTATTTCCTTATAAAACTTCAAAACACGTGAACAGGAGTTCCCGGTCTCACCCTCTACCCATGGCCTTAAGAATCTCTCTCCCAGATTTTTAAAAGCAGAAACTATGAGTGGATCTTTTTGATCTCGAAAAAAAAGAAAACGTTGAACTTTCAACTTAAGTTCAACGTTTACCAGACCTAAGCCGCCCTTCTTTTTGCTCAAAAACAAGTTATCCCGCCTCATGCGCTCAAAACACGAATCCCAGACAAAAGTGGCCAAGAAACGATGAGCTTTAGCAATGTCCCCCTGTGAACATGGCATCACTTGTGCGGCGTACCATACGGTCGGATAAAATACAAAGTTGCATATGAATGATCGGCTAAACAAAGACATCTGCCTGGCATGCCAGTCTTGAACTTTGCTTCTAAGTCGCTTAATGTTCACTCCTCCGCGCCCAGCACTCAGTTGCTCCGCATCCAGGCTTACACCTAGGTAGTTCGACACACTTTCCGTCCAGGTGATTCCGAGGTATCGTTGTGGCTTCGCGTCCCAGTCTCCCAGCCAGGCTCCGGCCGACTTGTCTGTGTTCATTTCAGCACCCGAGGCCTCGCAAAAGTCCGTGATGTGTCGGATCACCTCGCGTACTTGCGTTCTCGATGAGCACACAACAGCTACATCGTCCGCGTAAGGCGAGCACTTTCAGGGACCCCTGTCGACAAGGACAGCCCGCGAATGTTTGCGTCACCAATGATCGTCCTGCACAGTGGCTCTAGGTACAACGCGAATAGTATCGGCGACATTGGACAACCTTGTCGCACCGACCTAGTCACAGAAATGGGAGCTGTCATGTTGCCATTCACCAGCAATCGTGTTGTGATGCTCCGATAGCATATTTGTACGTACCGGAGCAAGCGCGAACCAATCCCGCAGTTCTCTAGTAGTCGGAAGAGGAAGCCGTGGCACACCCGGTCAAAGGCCTTGCTGAGGTCTACCTGAAGCACTGCTAACGGGCACTGTAGCACCTGCGCCGCCTCGTACACCACTCGCATCGTGTGCAGATTGGTGCTGATGGTTCTGCCCTTGACTCCGTAGGTCTGATGTTCTCCGATGACGTCTCGGAGTCCCCATTCCAGTCGCTTTGCTATGATTTTAGCTAGGATCTTATAGTCACTGGTCAGTAGACTTATTTGTCGGAAGTTACCAACTTCTGGAGTTCCTTGTGCCTTCTTCTTGGGAATCAGGACAGTGACTGCCTGACGCATGGAGGGTGGCAGAAGTCCTCGCTTGAGTATATCCGAAAAAACTTCTCGAAGGATCGGGCTCAGCAGTTCTACGTACGCCTTGTAGAAGGAGCTACCAAGTCCATCGATTCCCGGAGACTTGCGCGGGGTTAAATCCTTAATGGCCTTCTTTACTTCCGAGATCATTATCTTCCGGTTCATTTGTTTTCTGACGGCTTCAGAAATCTTTGGGAGCGCTCCTTCGGACCTTGGGTGTACCTGATTTTCCTCCACCCCTGTAAAAAGATTGGTGTAGGCGTGCAAAAATGCGTCTTCTATTTCGTTTTGTCGTGTTAGCTCAGTCTCGCCAACCTGTAGCTTTTCGATCTTGTTGCGAGTAGCATGCAACCGCTCCTTCGTCTTAAATATCTTTTGCGGCTCTTCGTCCTTCTCCAAGAACAACGTTCTGCTGCGGATCATGGCGCCTCGGTACTCCTTCTCTAAGAGCTCAAGAATACGGCCTTTGCACTCCCGAATATCTTGCGTAAACACTCCAGGTGTCCGATTTTCTTCCGCTATCTGGGTTCGCAGCGTCTGTGTCAGGAAGCGCTTCTCCGCCTTTGCCCGTGTTGCCCTCTCTTGACTGTACCTGAACGCTGCCAGCTTTATCTCTTCTTTAAGCTCCTCCCAGATCACTGCATCCATGACCATACCTTTGATTCTGCTCTCGATCAGCTCCTTAATCTGAACGCGCAGTGGTTCGTCCTCGAGCAGACTTTCGTTCAGCTTCCAGCCGCTCCACCATGAGGACTTCTGGACTCGGGGGGCGGGTCTTCCCAATGTTACCGTAACTAAGGCGTGGTCCGAGAAGGCTACAGGCCAAACTTCGAGCACCGGCGACGCTGTTGGGAGGTCCCCAGAAAGATACACGCGATCTAGGCGTGCATGGCAGTCTCCCTGCCAGTGTGTGTATGCCGGATCTTCTGTTGATGCATATTTCTTGGCGTCTACAAGATCGAAATCTCGCAGTATCTTCCTTAGTTCAACCCTACTGGCGTCGGAACGTAAGCGCTTAGAACAGTCCCGCTCAGACAGCACACAGTTGAAGTCACCAGCTAGCACCGTCTTGCACGGTGTGTCTACGTATTGCCGCAGGTTCTTGAAAAAGTCTGTTCGATCAGCCGCCTCATTGGGAGCGTAGACCGACACAAATTTATGTAACTCCCCGTGATACAACACTTCCACGCTGCAAACTCGCCCATTCCTGTCGGTCTCCCACTCAGGGCTTACTGTGATTCCCCTTTTCTTGCGAATCATGATCGCCGTGCCTCCACTCTGTCCGCTTGCCTTCGACAGAAAGAAAGTAAAGTGCCGTTCTACAAAGCGACTCATTCCTTGCACCTGGCTGTCTGTAGAAAGCTTGGTTTCTTGCAAGAACGCGACGTCTACCTTCCTTTGCAAGAGTGTGTTTAGCAACCACTGCTTCCTGATTGGGGCCACCAGGCTGACACAGTTAAAGGTAGCAAGCTTGAGCGGTTGCATTACGTACTATGGGAATGGGGGGGGGGGGGGGGTCTGGCTCAAGAGAAACGGACGTTGAGATTGCGCAGAAATGAGTAGCAAGGCGGACCCACCTATTGAGGGGCTGTTCGTCGACGGTCTTCCTGCGGCATGCGTAGGTTCGGATTGAATCGCTCCTTCTTCACCATCTGCGTTCGCCACTTGAACTCGGAGCGCGCTGTGAGGTTGCCCTCCCCCGCGTGCCCGCCCTGCCGCTGCTTCAACTCCTCGCCGGCTTCGTGCATGTCGGAATCGTAGTCATTGACGTGTCTTACGTTAGCGTCCACCTTGTCGACTGTTTCCGTGACTTGGCTACCTGCACCGCTTGACTGATCTGGGTCTTGGTCTTGGGGGACAGCCGCGACGTCATACCCTTCGCTAGACCCTTGTGAACTGGCTCGTTCCTCCGCGTCTTTTCCGTACTGTTCCCCTGGAGTGTTGACACCATCTGCTGCGGAAACGGCGGCCTTGTCCTCACGCGCAGGAGCGGTTACCTCCGGCTCGGTTTCCGGTGCGGCATCCTCTGCTTCGTCCTCGTCCATCTCAAGGGCTGCACCGTCTTCGGTCCCTGCTGCCTCTTGCGTGACGGCTGCGTAGCTCCTAACGCAGTTCTCACGTTCGTGCCCGATGCGATGACATCCGTCGCACCTTGGGACACGACACTCCCGTCGAATATGTCCTCTTCCCTTGCACCGGAGGCACAGTGGCGCGCGCCCCGGCACAACGACGAGGACATTGCCGCCAGCAATCTTCAGCTGGTGTGGGAGGCGCTCCTGGGTGACGCCCTCCTTAAGGCTTATCCGCACAAGCCTCGTTGTCGACTGGACACCGGTGAAGCCTTCTGCCCTCCACTTTTCTCGTGCAATTTCTTGAACCCTGCCGAAAGGCTCGAGGGCGATCTTCACAGATTCGTCGGACACGTGGAACGGGATCCAGTGAAGCTTCATACGGACGTCCGCGTTGTCTGGGTCTACGACGAGGCAGCGCTTGTCCTTGATGCAGAGCTCCTTAGCGTCGACCAGGCGCCGCTTAGTGTCCGCCGTCTTCAGCGTGATGATCCACAGATGATTCATCTGGTATGCTCCGAGGGCTTCAATGTCCCCCATCACACCCAGACATTGCATTTCAGCCCTGAAATCGCCTATCTTGTATGGCCTCCCGGTGATGTCGCAATGCAGCAACACAGAATTCCGTACTATAATTCCTGACGGCAGCGTAGGCAGCACAATGCGATAGTCGCTATCAGTCGTCGAAACCGATAAACCGCGGCCAGCAAGGGCCGTTGATAACGCTCCTGGGGAGCTCATGATTCCGCGTCCTTCTCGTGCTAGCACCGGAAGTGGAATGCTAGGCCACGCAGACATTTGTTTCTTTATTGTAGGCCACGCAGACACGCTTGCACGGCTTGGGAACGCGCGAAGGTTTATATGTATAGCTATCGCGTCCCACTCTTAAAGGCGAAGCTTAAGGGCCCTCCTGTAATATTATTATGATGCAGTACATAAATCTGTCAAGGAATTGCATAGATAACAACCAGAAACCGATAATAATCCGCGCACTAATTCTACTTGACCGAGAAAAGCAGACACTGTATGTTTCGTCGCCTTCACGAACGTACGCAGCCTCATGCCGAAGTGCGATTATCTTTATATATTTATCAATGATTCGAACTATAACGTCGTCACCTTAACTGAAACTTGGCTTAGACCGGACATTAAGGATAACGACATGTTTCCTTCCTACAGGAAATGTTATATTTACCAGTGCGATAGGCTTACACGAAGTTGATGGGGCATTTTAATAGCAATAAAAACAAACGTTTATTTTTGTTTAGTTGATATCAATAGTGGTCTTGAGGCAGTGCTTGCTTGTCTTACTTAGTCTTTCAGTAAAACGATCCTTAGCCTTTGTTGTAGGGCTCCAATTGTGACGCCACATCTTCAAGTGACCTTTACACTCTCGTGATCAAAATGAAAAAAGGCTATAAAGACGAGAACTTCTTTTTAAGGCTTTAATTTCACAAGCATTGATTGGGAAGGCTTAATAGCCACCGGCTCCAATAAGTTCGCAGTATCTTGTTATGTGTTTGAATAATAATTTCAGCGAAGTAACTGATAAGCCTACTCACGGTGAAAACATATGCTCACCACTAGTCCTGAACTCCTCAAATAGGTTGAATATGCTCAAGATGGTAGTGATCACAACTGAATGCATAATGAGTTGCTCTTTTCATCGGAGACTAAAAATCTGCAGACTAAAACAATACATGACTACAAGAGAGCAAATTTTGCAGGTATTAACGAAAAGTTAACTGTAATTTTTAAACTTACTCTAGTCATTTTTTTCTCGATCTATGAAGGAAACTGAAAAAAAAACTATAAGAAAATATATAAAATAATATAAATGATCTTGATGGATTTGCGCCGTCCGTACGCATACGGGGAGATGGTAGCAACCTTTGGTAAAATGAAATGCTTAAAACGCTGAACAATAAAAAGAAACGCTTATTTGCCAAAGCGAAATGAAACGACTCTGATTTCGCATGGGATGATTATGCGGTTTTCCTGAAAACTGATAAGAATATAAGAACGTTCTCCGATCACCAAAACAATATTCTTTTCTGCGGACCTCCCATATATGTTAAGAGACAACCCTAAGAAATTTCGGAAAATTATATCCCCCGAAGACAACAATCTTTCTATCCATTTGATGTATGGAAGCGGAGCCCCGGTTTCCAAAATTGAGTGTCCAAGTTTACTGAATGAGCATTTTTTTGTCTGTTTTTAATGTCAAAGCATAAAGCAATCTTCCTTCATTAATGCAAGCTCGAATTTGATCTCATGGCACCGATTGAAATTTTGCCTGTTGGAATAGTAATCCTAATTTAACGAATTCAGCCTATTTCTTTATGTGCACCAGAGAATATTTGTTTAACAATCCTTGCTCGAATGAAAATAATTTCAAGTGCGTATTTACATTTAATATTTACACAGTCACTGTATCAATCATCTGTTTTTGTTGATTTTAAACTGGGAAGTGTCGTTCAAGATTTCAAGACCGGCGATAGCTCATTAGTTTCAAATTATCTCCCAATATCACTAACCCGCATTGCACCTAAATTCTCGAGCACGTCCTATACTCGCACATCGGGTCACATCTGCAAACCAAAAATTTCCTCTATAACCAACGTGGATTTAGGAAAGGGTACTCCTGTGATACTCAACTTCTGAAATTCACCAATGAACTTCATTAATCTTCGTAGCGAGATTGATGCCGCGCATGATTAGATTTTTCAAAACATTCGATCGAGTGCCTTACAATCGTATAATTGCTAAACTTTCGTGCCTCAATCTTAATCCACTTATTCTGTCATGTGTTCGCGAGTTCCTTTCTTCTCGCTTACAGTTCATCGCCGTTATCAACAATGTAGCAAACACTAAACCAGTGACATCAGGAGTTCCCCAGCGATCGGTGCTTGGACCATTACTTTTTTTTAATTTTCATAAACGACCTTCTAAACTTGAGGAAGAAAACGAGAAGAGAAGGACAAACACAAACTTCCATGAAAGTTTGTGTTTGTCCGTCTCTTCTCGTTTTCTTCCTCAAGTTTAATTATCCCTACCAACCCGCTCGCACTGTCCTGACCTTCTAGTTTCTGTTTCTTCTAGCATACGTCCCTTTGCGGACGACTGCGCACTATAATATCTTACAAAGCGATCTTAACACAGTGAAAACATGGTGTAATGATTGGCTCACGTCGCTAAATAAACCAAAATGTACATTAATTAGCTTTACTGGTAAACGCTAAACATCTCATTTTTGGTACTCATTAGAAAATGATCTGATTGAAGTAGACTTATATAAATACCTTGGTGTGACATTAACGAAAATACCTTACATGGTCTAATAATATAAAAATTATCACAGCCGAAGCCTCCCGAACTCTTAAATACGAGGGGCGTTCATAAAGTTCGTATTATTGTTACGAAGGAATAGAGATTCAGCAATCAAACTCGAGTAGGAGTTGAGACTTTCTCTACATATTCGCTACCGAAAGTTACCCACTTTTTCTAGCGATGCACTACATGCCAAAGGTCATTGTTATAGAACTCCTCGTTTTGAGGGTTCAGGAATCGCTCCACTTCAGCAATCACTTTGTCGCCGTCCTTGAAATGCTTTCCTCTTATTTGGCCACACTGGAAGCGTCTCCGCCGTGTAACCAAAGTGTCATAAACGGGGGCGTTGTCCCCGAACAACGCTCCCAGATTGGAATGAATATCCTTGGCATTGCTTCCCTTCAAATGGAGAAAACGGATCACTGCATGTGCTTGGTAACGATGGGCGGTGCCATTTTTGTTTCGACTCCCTAGCGGTGTTCCGAGCTACTATAGCATGCGATGTTTAGACTGTGCGGAAACTAGAGGGACGCGCGCTCATGTTAATGCCTGTTTTGTTCTGTTTTTTTTTTAATTCTTTGTGCCGATAATACGAACTTTATGAACGCCCCTCGTACATTAGCCGGAACCTAAAATCCGCTCTATCTAATTTGAAGAAATTGGCATACAAAACTTATGCAAGGTCTAAACTGAAGAATGCGACTGGAACCCTAATAAAATCTACCTTTTTAACAACATCGAATTTCCAGATCTCCAGTGCATTATTTGCCTTAATGAACGACTCTTCCTGTTTCTTTCTTCTCTGCTATTTACACCTTTTGCCACCAGCCTGTACAGTGATGCTAACTTCTTGGTCATGTTTGGCAGAAGCTTGCTTTAATAATTGATTCTCTGAAGAAAATACTTCAGGTCGGTCACAGAATTTGGCTTCAGGGCTCGGGACACTGCTGACAAGTTGTCACTGGCCTCGTTGCGATGTCTAATAAATGTCCCTGCTTTCTGACGAAACTTTCACTTCTTTCAGTGTACTTTGAATCCACTGTCACGCAACCGTTAAAGCATACGTCAGAGGGCGGTGTTGTATTTTTTTCTACGACCATGATATTGTTTAGATGAATATGTGCTCCCAGCAGATTATTCAAGAGGTATTTTATGCGACAATTAATTATCACAGGTGCAGACGCAATCCCAAACTAAAGCCGAGGGAAGCAGATATTGCATTTGTGGGTGTTGAGAACCGCCATCTTCCGAGACTTCTTATCGAAGACCAGCTGATCATAGGCATTTCTTAGCCCGAGGGAACTGAATACTTCATCTCCATTCAGAGCAGCAAAAACATATTTTACTGGTGGCAAAAGATACTGTTATGTCTTGGTTGCCGTATATTAACTGTTAGTTTTAAATCAACAGAGAGCGTGATGCGTCCATTATTCCCAACCAGAGACATTTTGGGGGAAGCCTAGTGGGAGACAGTCAGCCCTCTATGGCCCTCTTTGGCATATCGGTCGATTTTGTCAGACACTTACTGACGGGGGCATAGGGCACTGTTGGTACCTTGCAAAAACGAGGAGTGGCTCCATCTTTCATGTTGGCCCGTTGCAAAGCCCCGGGCTTGCCTCAGGCACGCGAGTTAAGTTGTCCAGTATATCTTTAAATCATATTTCTGGTTTAGCGGGCTTTTAGCCGCATGCATGCACGAAAGCGCATTTCTGTATAAAAGCAAAGAAATTTCAAACGGGTTGAACGCTTTGGTTGAGTACCTTCCACGAAAGATGGACACATAGCAAATAACCACCGTGATTGACCCTGTCACTTCCTGCCCAATAATCTTCGGGGTAATTTCTAGCTCCTTTGCTTAGAGACGGGTACCATAACAAGAAAAATTCTTAACTTCGTTTTTTTGAAGGTGGACACTTCGCCTTCTGCTCCAGCACGTATCACCGTATAACGCTTTCCGAAGACAAGGTAACAAGTTGCATTATGAGAGGCATGTGGTTGCAAGCCATGATTTTCTGGATAGGGCTCACAGTACTGCAGGCTCACGTTTGCACCACCAACGTAAGCTGAACATTTCAGTCGCCTGAGCTGTAAGCTTGTTTTTCATTTAGGGCATTAGTGTTTAGGCTGTGGCGAAGCCCCTTCTTGATAGTCTGACGGGCCCTGGCAATATGTCCGCGGTTTTGAGATTTGAGACGGCTAGACCGGCAGTGTGTGCAGTCTTGGGACTGGCATGGTTCACTGCAATGCCTTCCGCAGAGTCCTCCGCCGCTTTGATCCTGTTCCACTCCTCCTAGTTATTCAGCGTCCGGACTAAACAAAGTGAGCCCCAGCTTCCACGCTGGCTTCCTGCTTTTGCCTGTCATCAGCTTTTCGCAGTCATCTCACCTTTCACAAAGAAGTTTAGAGTGAGTGTCTTCTTGGTCAGCAGATGTTTGCATTTCTCGTCATCCCAAGCCCCCAAAATAATGTGGTCTTGTGTCACCTGGTGAAGCGTTACATCAATATTGCACTCTTCGGCATGTTGATACATTCCTGTTTTAAACTCTTTTACGGACCCTGTCACCTTGGTTTCGCGTAAAAGGTTGTAGCTTGCAATTGTCTTGTATACGTGGAGAGCATTGTACTCTTCAAGGTTCTCCAAAACATCTTTGTAGTTGAGCTCGTTCACTTTCTTGAGGCGACAACGACCTTGCAGTGCGTTCGCAACGTTATTGCTTAGCAATGCTACTAGCAATGCCCGTCGTGTCGGCTTTTTGACGCTGGGTCCGTATACCCTCCGCCGTACCGTGTAAATATCCCATAGGCTCGTTGTCTCTTCAAACTTCGGTCGATTCGCTGTGAGGGCTAAAACTGTGTATCATTTAGGGCAAAGTGTAGGATAGAAAGGTAGGGAAACAATCACTGACACATGTGCAGCGGTGCGACCGGATGGAATCCTCCCGGCGGCTTCCGCTCGACAGGTACCTCCGCCTTACGATAGATGGCGCGGCATCATACGGAAGGCGATGGACTCAGGTTTTTATGGAACTCTACGAGAGAACGTACCGCGTCCACGATATTCTTTAATTAAAAATAGAATTTACTAAATCCTGGTAAAATAAAAGGACCATACGATTATTTATGGACATTTTTCTAAACTGTTATGCAGTTTCTCACTGATCTCTATGACAATTGCTAGATCGCGGATCCCCGGTGCTTGGTCGCTGCAGCGCGAGTGCGGCCACCGGACGTCCATCTTGCATGCAGCGAAATCGCGGTTTCGCTAGCGTTGCAGAGGCTGGCGGCAGCGTGCTGACGACAAGTTTTCTACTCGTTTATCGTCATTCACCGAAGAAGTTTTTGAAAACCTTCTGTAAGCCGTGACACTTGTCGTTGAGAACACGGGGAAATTTGTAGGGAACGCAGTGGGCGCAGGAAAAAAACACAACTTCTAGAAAGCAAATTTCGCCGGTCTCGCGGCGTGATAAAAGCTTCCTTGGCACGCAAAAGTGCTGCGTCTCTGTGCCTTCGCACACCTAGATACCGATCAAGAATCGACGCCGGGTGAATTTGTTTTGCGAGTGCAATGTGCATGAAGCCGTATCTAAAGGCACAACTCGTCGTGAGCAAGTTTTGCCGGTCTCGCAGAGTGATCAGAGCTTACTTGGCACGCCGAAGTGCTGCGTTTCTGTGCCCTCGCACGCTTGGATACCGAACAAGAATTGGCGCCGCGGCAAGGTTTTGAAGGTGTGTCGCGCGCTTCGATGTCTTTGCATCATATATTGGCCACGGAATTCTGGATCGTTCACTGCTACCGGCGAATGGCGATCAATAAAAGGGGGGGGGGGGGATCTGTACGGTTGCTCCTATGAACTATTAGCCATGGCTATGTTCCAAATCAAGTCTAATGGATCACATGGCAGCACAAGTCGATCAACGATGTGGAGCAAGGAGGGTTTTTAAGGCAAGAATGAAAATCTGTGAAGCGCGGCCCTTATGGTCGTGTGCAATCTGTTGACCAATCAGAATTGTACGAGCCGCGCTCAATTGTCAAGTGCAATTAAATAGGTTGATAATGAACCAGCGCTGATCAGTGATGAGGAGCTGTTGTGCGCGGTATTCTGTAAACCACAGCGAAGAAAAGATATACCTTCCCCCTTTCTACGTTGCTACTTGACGTTGGATGAAGCACGTTTCTCGACCGCGGGAGCCGAATGTTACAAATACAGTCCTCAAAGTAAAGTAAAACGCTGCTTCTGAGGCACATACGGCTCCACGCATATTTCACTCACAAACCAAATCCACACAGTGTCGATTTTTGATCGCTGTCCAAGCGTGCGAATTCACAGAGACGCAGCACTATGGCGCGCCAAGGAAGCTTTAATCACGCCGCGAGACAGCCGAAACTTGCTTTCTACGAGTTGTGTTTTTTTCCTGCGGCACTGCGCATCCGTAAAAATTTCCATGTGTTCTCAACGGCAAGTCTCACGGCATATACAAGGTTTTACAAAACTTCTTTGGCGAATGACGATTCAGCAGTTGTCATAGAGATTAGTGCATTTTCCAAACACAGCATGAGTGGCTGGCAATGTGAAGTCGTATGCGAAACGTCTGACGTGCTCCTTCCGTTTCATTTTGTTCGTTTTGCTCACGAACGCGCTTGGAGCAGACGAATTCTGTGGTAGCAGACGAAATTGGCATTTATCGCCGTGTTTTAGCGCCTGGGTGCGGCTAAGAGTCTTGAGGAATGGGCCGCTACTGTTCTGTTCAGAACAGTGGGTCGGGTTATGCCCCCCCCCCCAAACAAAAAAACAAACAAAAAAACAGTGGTATTTAACGCGGGTGATGTTGAGTTCGGGTGACTCTGTCGTGGTGGGCACAGTGCGACCACAGTGTAGTGCGACGGCGTACCGCTGGCTTCAAATCACGTCGAACGAAAACTAGCCTTTCTTAACGAAGAGAACGTAAGGACGCGAGTGGGTTTTTAGTGCGTAAACTGCGGAAACGTATAAGCTAGATTGCCGAACACATCTACAGGTGGAGTGGAATCGACGCTGCCGACACATTCACGACACGCCTCAGTTGACTTCTCAGCTCGCTGTCATTCTGGGGCGCAGCGCGGCCCCTTTATTATTTTAACTTGTATTGTAAAACTACGGGCAAAATAGAAATTTTATATTAAATATTATTGGTTTGCTCGTTTAAACTTGCGTGGTTCATGCACAGTTTGCGAAATAAATTGCCAGTGGGTCGCGTTGCCTGAAAAATTAATGAGGATATTGTGTTTCTCGTTTCTCCTTTTCGTGGCGTCATCTATGTGGTGTACTGCGAACCTTCCTGAAGCGGGGACACAATCATGTCGCCCAATCGGCTCTCGTTTTTTCACTTCCAGTCTTACATCCTGATCTAGGGTTACTTCACTGCCTCGTCACCATACCTAGTCTAGCGTACCAAGTCCGCAGGCGACCGTCGGTGGTGAGTCATATTTAGTCCATCAAACTCAGTCTGCTGGCGATCGTCGTCGGCGAGTCATACTTATTCGATCTAACCTCATTGTACTTAAATCTCATCGCAGCTGATGCTACCATACTATAAAGCCAATGAAGCTGTGCTAAAAGTGCGTCGTCACGGTTATTGTTTTCTTTGTGGGTTTTTTATTACTGCCTAAATCAATCTTGCAAAAAATGAGGCAGGTACATGGCGTCCTTATTGTGTGTGATTGGTTTAGTTGGTGGTAAAAAACGTCCAAGGTGATGATTTCCGTGAGGATGCACTTTTGTCGCTACTTGATTTGCTCTATCGAATCGAAGCGTCGGCTGTGGTAGGACAAAGTGACACGAAGTATAGTTCGCAGGTGACTGTCGGCGGCGAGTGAGACTTTGTCCAGCATATTTGGCCCACAGGCGACTATCGTTGCGCGCAGCTGGTTCCAGGCGAAGCGTAGCTCCCTACGTAGGCTCACAACAGCACTGGGTTAATAATAACGTACCAAGGGAAAACGCAGCTGCCTAATGACGACAGGATTTCAGACAAAAGTCAATTGATAGAGTACAGGGCGCGATAAACCTCCTCCCCTAGCGATTACTTGAGTTACAAGTGGCTCCTCACAATCCAAGAGCACTAAGAATTTATAGTCATGCACGCATTTACGAAAGAATCACGCAAGGAAAACTTATTAATAAAGTGAAATTCTCACACACTCCACTTCTGTATAAATTTAAACCTGTCTTAATAATTCTGATAAACCCGTTGAGCCGTGCTTGGTCCTTTGCTTTTTCTAATATATGTAAATGACTTGCCAACTTGTATTCGGTCCACAATTAGGTTATAAGCCGACGACTGCGTGATCTATCGGAAAATAGAAAGGCTAGATGACTGTGAATTTTCGCAGGGCGACTTGACATGTCTCGAAACATGGTGTGAAGAGTGGCAAGTGAAAATTAATGTTTCCAAAACCAAATTTCTCAACTTTAAACCAAAAGTACATCAACCCAGTTCAACTACACTATTTTCAATTCGTCTATTGAAAATGCTCCAACATACAAATATCTTGGGGTTCACTTCACCTGCAATCTTTCATGGGAGCCTCACATAAATTACATTACTGAAAAGGCTAACAAAACCCTCGGTTTCCTGAAGCGACACCTCTACCTTGCAACTCGGGACACTAAACTGATCGCATATTTATCTCTCATTCGACCCAAGCTTGAATATGCATCTCTCATCTGGAATCTGCATCAGTCATATTCAATCGATAAGTTAGAAGCCATACAAAACCGAGCTACTCACTTCATACTTCGTAACTACACCCGCACAAGCATTACAGCATTAAAACAGCACCTTAAGGTTCCAGTTCTTGCAGACCGTCGGAAAGTGTCACGGCTGATTGCCCTGCACCAGCTGTACTACCATTCGCCATCCAAAAAAAAAGATAAGTATTGCAGAGCCGCCATCCACACCTCCTCACGCACAGACAACACACGGAAACTTCTCGTCACCACTCCTAGGACTAACATCTACAAGTTTTCACGTTTACAGCTGTCTATCACCGACTGGAATTCACTCCCCGATAACATTGTAACAATAGAAGCGCCCAGCACGTTTCGAGCCACACTTGCCGCTCTTTACACGCAACTAACCTAAACTGTATTTTTTTTGTGTGTTTTCATTGTGAGTTTTATACATACTGCTGTTTGTCCCCCCTTATGTAAAGCCCCTGAGGGCGATATAAGGGTACAATAAATGAAATGAGTGTATCGCGTGTGTAAGCCATCCAAAACCAATCAAAGCAATTCGTAACTAGGCATAACTACAGTGCTTGCATAATGCACACGACACATTCTGTGCTCCCCGGATTCATCAGAATGATCAAGATAAGTATACTTCTTTTGTGCACAATAAGCCAGCGCTCTGGTCATTTTTTTTATTCTTAAAATATGAGAGAGTGTGTACTGGAAACGTTTACCCACCGTATCCCTGTCGCCGCACGTCATGCCATGTGGAATTCTTTTCTCCTCATTAACTTGTGGATTACTGAGCCTTATACAAGTGTACGTGCAGTTTGCGAAATTTATAGTTTCCTGAAAGGTTACAAGTGAAGCACATAAATGAACACTAGAAATGCAGTAGCTTATTCATGCCTATTCTGACACATATACTCTGCCTAATTTACTATACATACCTCATTTATCTTGTGCGTCTGATGCTGTGCACCGCAATTTGATTGGAGCTTTGTTACATATTCTTTTCTTTTATTCACATCACCGATGAAGCTTGGTAACATGTAGCCTAGAAAAGAGCAATCGTAGGCGCGTTCAGATAAAATACAATAAAAAGTTTATGGAAATATCTACCATTTTCGTGATTATTATTTCATAATATAAATGGACAGATTTATATATTAAGACATAGGTAATGAATACTAAAACTGTAAATTCTTTAATGCCAGGCCGACCAGGGGCTTGTTACAGGCACGTAGCCAGGATTTTAATTCGGGGAGGGGAGGGGGGGCGCCTATAATAAAATGCTGTATGAGGGGGAGGGGAGGCCCCAGCAAAAGTGAAGATTTCAAAGGGAATGAGGGCGGGCTCTTTGCCTCCCCCCCCCCCCCCCCCCCCTGGATACGTGCCTAGCTTGTTAGCAACATGTATGGCAATAAGTTTCCGCGTGTCTAGCATCGCAGTACATGAGTGAGACCTATGGCGGCAATCTAGAGAATGCGCAAAACGAGGGAGGACGTCATATAAGTTGTTATCATGAAATGCAGTGTACGCCGAACTGGCGAGCATGAGAGTTTAGATAGTACATACACAAAAAAATCACAATTTAAGGTCCAAACAAGCTTTTGTTTTTGTCACCTCTAAGAAATCTCTGTCAGTCATAGTGTGTGACTTACCACGTACTTTTATGAGTGAAGGCGGGAGGGTATTGCCTTTAAAGTGCTATTTCTTTTATGTTTTGTCAACTTCAGGCGTTACGGCCGTTTCGAAATTACCAAAAATGACCTTACTTCGAACTAGTAGAGCTATATGGAATAAGAGTCAAAACGCAGGCGAGCTGGCGCGCATTCATAATTAAACACCTTGTCACAAAAGAAACGAGAAGGACATGACACCACCGTCTCATATAAGACGGTGGTTAGTGTGTCCTTTTTGTCTCCTTTGTTCCAACGTTTTTAATTATTATAGAAATATACATCATAACATTACTTTAATTCGACCATACTGTGAGAAATCACGGTTTCATTATTTACAGATCAGGCCACAGTATGTTAAATAAAACTTTCTAGCACTGTGTTGGAATAGAGTACATAGTTTTGTGATAATGAAGTTTATAATCTTCAAGAAGGAAGATAAAACCCGCTGAATTGTATTGACTCACACTTGTCAGAACGCGTTACATGATATAAGGAGTTTGAGCTTAAAGGATACACCCTATCAATCTTTTTGTGAAAGGGCAATTGAAGTTGAGAAACTTAGGTGTACGTTTTGACAATCTAGTATCGTAAAATTTCAGAAAATAATTGTTGTTATATTTATATTGTATAAAAAAACGTAGAAGTGAATATAAAGAGGTATTGGTGTTTTTGTTGTTTGCTGTATTCGGTCAAATGCGTAGCGTTCCTGAGTATTGTGCCGCCGGGCAGTACACATGTAGCAGGCGGCGAAAAAGTACAGCGACGATGATTAGGGTGCGTCATGCGCTCAGTAGTAGTATGATGGTCTAATGTGGTGCATGCCGGACGAGTGAAGAATGTTCTAGTTCCAATTGAACGTTTCGTCATCGACAATATCTCACCAGAAAAACACGTGATGCTATTTTGAACTTTAATCACACGCTATAAAAATTACTCATTACATTAAAAACTATATTTTATAATTTTTGTTATAATTTATAAAAGTGTAGAAAAAACACTCAGTTTACTATTCGAACACAAAATAAAATGCAGCATTTGTTCAACTTTTACACAGACGTGGCTTCACACAAACGCGGCATATAAATGAAAACGAAATATTTCGCCGTGATACTTGGAAATTATTAAATCTTTGCGGCTAAATGAGTAGAAGAAATAATAACAGAAATATACTTTTCAGACGCCCCTTTTAGCAGGTTTTAGAGATCGTTTGTGCGTGCGTACGTAGTCTCAAGGAGATAAAGAGAATTTGTTACTCCTTAGAAAAATGCAATTCTATTTCTTGTGTTCCCGATATAATATGGTGATTTTGACATTAGCTAAAATAAATGAGGTGGTAAAACCCATGTGTGTGCACTTCCTAATACATATTAAATTTTTTAGTAAATTGCTAAAGAAAGAAGAATATATTTTGAACAAAACTTGGACTCACCTATTGTACGGTTTTCTATTCCTTCACGTTGGTATTTTCAGAAAAAAAAGATAAAAAAGATACGTATGCACTTGTTAATTCTTTTTTGCCAATGCATAAATTACGACAACCGTAGGAAGATAGATTAGAGCAAAAATGTAGTTACTCACGAACACAATCAACTGCACTGCCCCCGTTTTAATACAAGCAGGCTATACATCTATTTTATGTTTGACCACGCTACTCTACAACCTTCGGTCTAGCTTAGTTTGAACCAAATATCAAGTAAAAGACTCGCCCCACTCATCTACTGGAAAAAAAGCTGGGTTTAATGCAATAGGAGAAGCCACCTGTCTTTTTAAGATCAGAAACAACACTCAGCTGCAGGATTTAGAGTGTAGTAGTTTTCGAATATTTCCATGAGGGGTGGCTGGGAGGAAGGGGCGCTTTTGAAATCATCGGACCCTCTATTATGGGGCGTAACTTGGCGAGAACGTTTTGGGATTTATATTTCAGGTACCGGACAAAACCCCTGCACTATGACATGTTCGGCTAAACTTTGCATATGCCAGTAAAACTTAAATTTTATAACGCTTTATGCGCTTGTGTGTATGCCGAGTGTTTAACCACCTCGTGAATGATAGGTGCTGAAATATTACGTAAAAAATACAGATTCGCGTACACTCCTATTGCGAGGTGTCTATTGCATTGGTGTGCACTTTGGTTTGCCACAAATTGAAATATCCGTGCATTGCAGTAAGTGAAATTTGAAATAAATGAAACAGTCCTAATTCGAAGCACTTTTATAACTTTTTGAGGTTAAGGTATTAAGAAAGTCTACTACTCTAATGCCCAACAAGATGTAAGTAGAGTCACATAGCTAAAAAAAACGACTAATTGTTGTATGATTGTAGACGTTAGTTTTTACGGAACTCATAGAATATGCGAGGAACATGTTGACAAATCAGGAGGTACGTACGAGTATTTTTTCCATCCCCTGGGTTTTTGTTCTGTGAATCACCTATAAAATGAAAATTGTAAAGTGTATAAAAGCGGAACTATGTTCGCAACTGTCACCCATGTCAAGACACCTGACCGATAAAATATAGGTATTGTTAGGCCCTTTTGTAAATAGCGACTGAAGAGCTAGCCTCGTTCAACAAAAACTAAAGTCTGGCACAAAATCAATCTTGTTATTAATATGTGGGCCGAATTTTATGCGGAAAGTGTCATGCTCGAGTGCGACGAAAAGA
>JABSTQ010003409.1:0-24315 GCA_013358835.2 Ixodes persulcatus
ATCTGTCTTAAAAAGTTCGACATGGTAGTTTTTCGTGGATCGAAAAATCACAAAATGTGGTCAAGGTGACATAAGCATCTTTAACTATTACAAGAAGGGAAACAGCAAAATCCAGATCACTCTTATCATGATTACAAAGAAGCATAAGTGTGTCACGGAAAGGCGACACCAACGTCTTGCGACTCAAAATGAGAAGAATGTCTCATAGGCTTCCCCGGAACACAAAATGAATGTCACTGAGACGGAGCTCATCATAAACCATTGCTTCACTGCTTTATATATACAAAAAAAAACTATCTTGCATTAGCTATTTGTTCGGAGATACCAGACCAAACAAATTAAGAAGATAATAGTCAAAAAAATGCCCCTCCCCAATTAGATCTTTCAAGCAACACATGACTCGCACTGACGTCACATCAAACAGCCACTGTGGGTAAGAGCTTCCTACCTGTAGCGACATTCTTTGAAGCGCCGACTGCGTGACGGTGCAGGTTTTAGGAAGCGAATGGCGGCGCAAAGCAGAGGTTTGAACTGAATGCCACCAATT
Source organism: Ixodes persulcatus (assembly GCA_013358835.2). Classification (NCBI taxonomy): domain Eukaryota; kingdom Metazoa; phylum Arthropoda; class Arachnida; order Ixodida; family Ixodidae; genus Ixodes; species Ixodes persulcatus. The sequence goes on from JABSTQ010003409.1 coordinate 548, forward strand.
TGTTCCAGCGGAATGTGCTTTGTCATTTGTATTGGTTGTCGTTATTTGTAAAAGAATATATCAAGGGACTTTAACTGTGGGTACCTTGCTGCTTAGCGCGCACCTTTTGCAGCATATAGAGCTCACATTATAAAAAGTTTATTTTTTTTCTCAGTAAGAACGAGCGTGAATGACCGCCAGCATGATGCGATAACGTCCCGTCCAAGTCAGGTATAGGGTCACCGTATCGAAGATCAAATTTCCACAATATACTTCATTTCAACTTAGGTTTAGACGCAGCTGACACTATGACTTAATGAGACCAATCAATCAGCGTCAAAAGCGCGATTCACCGGGCCTTTTTGTTTACGATTGGTTTAGCGATGATAGAAACACGTACAGAAACCAGACCAACACCACGATAATGCGCTTCGACGCTGTTTGACCGCTAGCATCAGCTCGTATAGCTTCGGCTGCGTCCGGACGTAAGGGGAAACAAAGTAGAATCACGGACAGCTGAAGAAATACTGAACGAGGCTCATTATACTCATGTTTCTTGGTTTTTGATTCGTTTTTCAGCGATTCTAACGGATAATGCCGCAATCGCAACTTCTGCGCCGCGATAATTAGATGATCGGGACTCGTCACGTTCTCCATTTCTGGAGCTTTCAGCGACTATATAACCAGCAGAACCCCAGTTTTTCATTTTTTTTTCTTTGATAATACAAGGGCGCCAATTGGATCAGGTTTTTGGATAATCTTAAACAGTTCAAGTTGATGACGATGTGTATTTGACATATGTCAGTGAGCAGTACGTTTGTCGCTTGTTGCTTTAGAGGTACTCGAGGTTCTTTGAAGTTCACGTCCTCTGCATCCGTCATCACGACCACCCTCCTTCTGTCCCGCAGGACCTGCAAGTCCGAACGATTCGGAGTCCTCGAAGCCCTCCGTGGACCTGGCCGTGGACGACTCGAACAGCGAAGACGAGGACGGTTCGGACATCAAGGGCGACGACCCATCGGGGTCGCAGCTGGGGTGCAGGGACCCTTCCGGGGGTCCGGGTCCAGGTGGCTCTCAGCCGCAGAAAAAGCGCAAACGGCGGGTCCTCTTCTCCAAGGCGCAGACCTACGAGTTGGAGCGCCGCTTCCGACAGCAACGGTAAACTATACGGGGGCTTCTTAAAGAAACATCTATCTTTTTTAAGAGAAAGACGAGTAGCCCCTACCGGTGTCGGCATTCGAGAGTTTTAAGGAACCACCTTTGCACATTCGATACGGTACGATGGGCTTTCCGGTACGAAGTGCACATGTGCGAGTCTTCCGCGGTATAGCGCATGCGCAGTTCGTACCAGAGGGCCCATTGTATACCGTATCGGGTGTGCAAATACGGTTCCCTAAAACTCTCTATTGATGCCACGAAGCAGTGCAAAAGGGAGCATATAATTCATAGCTATACGTGATTTGGTGTGTGAGATCTTCTTAAATTGTGTGTCTAGTAAAATGCACTTTACTTGATGGCAGGAACGTCCCAGAAACCTTGGGAAGCTTGAGGAACCCAAGAAGGAACTCTGGAAAGCCCCTTTGTTTTCTAGGAACCCAGTTTGAGAACCCACTAGCTATGCTATGCTCACTCGTGACTTTAACTATGGTGCCTCGGACGCGTCTCCGACTGGTGCGTATACCTTGTCCAAAAAAGTGGTCCCTTCATTTCTGCCTGATGACGTCACGAATGTGTGATGCTCTCGCCGGTCGCGATCTTGGTGGTGCCCCAGCAACGGAAGTGGAACGGCAGATGGCTCTTCCGCTGCAGGTGGCCGTCCAGCTTGACAGTTCACGAAAGCTTCGGCAGACGGGAGTAGGGGACGCCGCGACGACAGCGACACTTGTGTTCAGTCGTACCGTTTGCCGTCACTTCTAGCACCAACCACCAGGATCGTGACATGCGACAACATGACACCCCTGCTTTTGGGACGTCATTTGTTGCCAGTTCGGGACCACTTTTGATGCATGGGCGAGATAGGACGCTAGAGACATCAGTCGAAGACGCGTTCAAGAAACCGTAATTTCACGAAGGATATCCATGCTTTATGGTGGCCTTGGTGTGCAATCTGAACGCTGTTCATGAATCCACGTCACAGCCTTTTGGCACGCTCGTCGTTGGTGTATAAAGAAGGAACTGTTTGCTCATGCGCCGCAACCGTTAACCTTACGAAGATAAATTCCTTAGGTTTAGTAGATTTATGACCGGATAAGTGGATATTTCAGCTTGAATTGAGCGAACCTTGACTGCGGATGTTTGGAAATTTAGGCTGCAGTTAAGAACCTTATCTTTAGGGGGCACTTTATGTCGGGATGTATTGTTTTATAATTCGCGTAGGTTATGGTGGCAAACGTCTCCCTAGGAAAGGTTGCCACCTGCACTTTTTTCTGAAGTTGTATTTTGTCAGAAAGTCCGATTATGAAAATTTAGGAACACCCTGCTTTTATGGTGACATCTAACCTCAACCTGGGTAGTTCGCGTGGTCATGTCTTTTGCAGATTTTGAGCCGAAGTTGAAGAAAATGATTAGACCAAGTACTTGTGCCCCCCCTTCATTGCAAACATTCTTACACCGCTTTAACATATTGGCGATGCGCTTCTGAGAGATGCACAAAAAGTGAAGTTTCATACATATAGTACTTTACTTGGTAAGGACTTTCAAGGTCATTCAGAAGTCAAGTTTTTACGGGCATATTTTTATTTCAGCTTAAATTGCGCAAACGCACACGCAGATAACTTGTGCATTGAGAGAAAAAAATTGTGACTAAAATAGAGATGCATTCAAGTAGTGAACTAGACAGAGTTGTTTCCCTTCTGAGCGTAGCTATGCTCATGTGTCATTGCAGGAATATGTGAACCACACGTAAATCAACATAACCTATTATTCAGTCTCGTCAACGATTATTTTAACAAGAGGATTGATAAGTATGTTAACGGAGTTTGTTGGTTGTTTCTGATTGTCGCTGTTCTTTATTTATTAGGTACCTGTCGGCCCCAGAGCGCGAGCATCTCGCTTCCATCATCCGACTGACACCGACCCAGGTGAAAATCTGGTTCCAGAACCATCGCTACAAGACGAAACGTGCAAGGCAAGAGAAAGGACTCGACGGTACAGGGGGCAACCCCCTCCCATCGCCGCGTCGTGTCGCTGTCCCAGTCCTCGTTCGAGACGGCAAGCCCTGTCAACCGACGTCTAGCCTCAAGTCAGAGGTCGGGCCTCCTGTTCCTTTCCCTGGAGACTTGGGTCCGTCGGCGGTCGGCGACCTGCATGGCGTCGTTTGGCAGCAACGTCATGCCCACGTATACACATCCCCTCATGCAGCCTCAACATCGATGGTGGGGAATGAATTTAAACTGACGTCTTCGCTTCGAGACGGCCAAAAAATGTGTCTGTTGAAGATCATACAAGTCAGCATCGATGGAAGTGAACCTGTGCTTGTAGATTCAGCCATGGTCTGGTTTGCTGAAACAACACTTGTGACTCTTCGACAAAGAGTAACGGTCATCTTCTCCCGCGAGGTCAACTGGAGGCACTAGTGTTCATGTGCTTGCTGTCTATGCACGTGTTCTGTACGTCACGCCTGGTTCTATGCCAGGGCTCAAGACGTCACCTGCAGACTGGAGAAACAACGTTACCACCTGAACTTTCTGCCCTCGGGACATCATAGTGTCATCGCACCTCACTGCTAACCATGAGGATTCCCAGAGGTACTAGCGTCTCTGCAATTGTTCAGCATCGAGATACATGCGCGCAAACAGCTGTCAAATGAGCCACTTCCTTGTGTTTAAAGAGCGTCTTCAACTATCGTTAACTCTAGGAAATCCGCTGACCCCTATCTGGTGGAGATCAGTAATGCAGGTGGCAGTGCAACAAATCAGTGGGGTGTAAATGTCCAAGTGGCCCTAAAGGACACCTTGTTAAAATACTGCCATTCAAATGGCCACATAGTGGACGATGATGTATGATAACGGTATTTGGAGACAGCTCAAGGCACCGTCCTGCGCTAAGCAACATCATTGCAACTCACTCAACGAACCGTGAACTACCCGAGTGACCGTTACACCAAGGCCATGTGCACGACGCACGTAAGAAGGCATGAACAGTGGACCAAGAACGCCATCAGAGCACTTTGGAGACTGAGAATATGGTACTTGTTGCTGTGCCGTGCTTTCCGACGTCCACTATGCTGTGGTCGCGCTTTGCGCATGATACTGTTTCTGTTCCTTAGCGGTGCTTATGCACGTTCGTTGAACAGTGCCTTAGTCATGACGTTGACTGGCGTAGGAGCGCTTTCTGACCTTGATGGCAATGTGCATTTACGACTTCAGGAGTGTCTGCCGTCGTTGGGTGTCCGTTTACCTCGCACCCTTCAGTAGCATTAGTTTCATTGCGTCAAATGGAAAACTTGGGGTTTGTGTCGTCGCTTTTGTGTCATTTGCATTGTCATTGTGGACGCACGTACGAACTGTTGAGTTGGACCGTGACATGGAACTTATATTGAGCCTCACCGGCCGAAACAAGCGTTTCACAAGCATCATGGGCGTGCATGGGAACGCCAGTTAAGAGACTAAAACGATTCAATCGTTCGATTTTTTTTTCTCTAATGTAGTCACTGACATGATGACAACGGTAGGGAGGAACTTCAGTTGTGCCGCCTCCAGCGCCAGCTTCCTGCCTTCAGCAAGGCATCGACGTCTCGAGCACCTCGAGCACTCGTACGCAGCCAAAGCACGGGAGAAAGTATAAAGCCATAGCCTTCTAAAGGCCGGTTCTCACATGGAGCGAAGCGCTGATGTAGCGCTCCTCACGTGCCGTCAGCTACTTATCGCCTGTCACAAGCAGCAGTTTTGGCGGTGCGATACAAAGCTGGTGAACCCTCCGGTCAGCACGCGCTTAGCGCGAGGTTAGCGCTATGCTTGTAGCGCTCCGCTGCATGTGTGAACAGGCCTATATAGAGGGTATTCACTGGCGGCCATAGCTGTGTGCGCGACTGCTGAGCGCGTACTAAGGGCGAGCTTCCACAGTTCTTTTGCAACCTGCATTGCACACCTTCAAGATTGCCGGCCTTAGCAGCCTATCAATGTGAGCTCGTTCTGGGCATGCGCTCTAAACAGCACCCACAAATATGGCGTCCAGTGAATACTCCCTATACTGACAAAGCCTGGCAGATCGCCACGAGAAGTGGCCGCCAAAATAGAAAAGGTGGAGTGGCAGACAACGGATGAGAGGAGAACTACGTGACTGGTGCCCCGCTGCGGCGAGACGCCGAAACACACTCCTCCCGAGCGAACAAGTGGGTTTCGGGTCCTCGCCGCTGCAAAAGCTGTGCGCTGACGTCCAGGTTCCCCGAGAAATGGCTCTTTGATGCTCTGTGCTACCAGATCCTCGCGCTCTACAACTGTGACCGAGCACTCTATGGCTCCGTCGTCGAACTGCCAGGATTTGTGAGAATATAGGAGGCTATGGAAGGACACTCCCTGCCTTTTTCATTCTGTCAGCGACAATAAAAGGGTACCACACGATTTTAAGGGCGCGCAATGCAACCCTCGTGGTTTCCTATTTCCCCGCTGATAGTGGATTGGGCCGCACAAATACGGTACTTAAAATATTTTTTTCACGCGACTGAAAGTTATTCTTCGTTACAAAAAAAACAAACAAAAACAAACGAGGAATCACTTTCTGAATTACGTTAGGCTTTCTTGTCCTGCCAGTGTAAATAAGAAAAATAAGACCTGCCTTTGGCCCCATATAGTCACTTAATTTCAATGACGACGTTAGATACAGTTTCGGTGTACATACATGATTGGCGATGCGTCTAGAGACAAATATATATATATATATATATATATATATATATATAGAAATAAAGCGCTAAATATATCAAGATATGAATCTATATATATATACGTATAAGCATCGTGTACAATCGCTATATGTACATACGAAGAAGCGTGTGTTTGAGACGCTGCAGAGACTATTGACCCTGTGGTCACCGACATCTCGAGAAACGCTTGCCGTGGCTGATTGTGTGCACGCTCCTTGCTTCGTGATTGGTCGTTATTATCTGCTAATGCAGCAATCTCATTGGTTGCAAAGCGATGATAGTATTCTCGGCCATGCCATGCGTTCCTGAAGCTGTCGGCGACAATAACAGAACTTCATCCCGGCTGTAACTTCCATGTTTTCCCAACTCACTAGTTTCTTTCCTTTATATATAGGTGAACAAAACACAGTAACATGCATTTATGGTACGGTATACGCCGAAGAGAGGCATAGAAATGTCTCACACAAACGAACAGGTCACATATAGAGACGAAGAAAGAGCGGCATTTATGTTCAGCTATGATTTGACTAAAGCCTGACTTGTATCTCTGGTTCTACTTTAGGACTAACAGTGCATTCGTGGAATGAACGGCAGCTAGCTTTCATACACTTGTTTCGAATGCTTGCATGTACATGCCGAACCTAGCTTTCGAGATTATCAAAAGGAACACGTGGTTCAGCATCGGGCTGTACAGTGGTTCCTATAGTCAGTGTCTTTTCTTTCTTTTTTTAAGTACAGTTTTGCTTGTGCGCACAGCTTTGATTCATGTTCATCTAGTCTTCAACGTCGCCATGGGTGTTCTCACATCATCTTTCATGCATCGGTTTTCTCTGAAAATTGTTCACGTTGTTGACAAGTCTTTTCTTTTATTTTTGTTGAACGAAGGTAAATGAAAAAATGGTGTCAAACGGCCACTTTTTGCCGGCATTCGTTTTGCTGAGAGAAAACAAAAAAAAAAGGCTGCTACATTGCACAGCTCCGATTGTCACCTTTATTTTCTGTTGTTGTGTACATAATAAATGAAAATGTGCTTCACCCTTACAACTGTACTCGTGTTATACTTCACGTCCATAGAAACCACGCGCATCGCTATAGAAAAAAAAATCGGTCTGATAAAGGTGGATAGATTTAAGTAATAAACAAGGACACAAAGCACCCCCTCTACTTCAAAACTTTGCCTACATACAAATAAGATACTACCTAAATTTATTTCCAGCTTCATTTTACTTTTTTTTTTGTTTGATAGCTGTATAAATCGAAACCATAAAGATTGCATTACTGCCAAGCTTAAGTTCACAACTGCCCCCCCCCAAAAATTTATTTTTAAGAATTGGTTATATCAGTGTAGTTGTCTGAGGGTCAATGTAAATTGCCAGGAGGCTAATAGTGAACGGGAGTATACACTGTTGCCGGCAACTCAAGAAGCGCAAGGCGTGAGCGATAGTTAAGTTCTCTGGACTTACCATAACCCGCGTTCCTTAAACTGTCGGTGACTATTGTTACAGAAGCACCAAGGAAGTCACCAAAATGAAGCCCGCAATGGCGTCGCTGCGTTCTCGCATGCCTTTTTCTGATGCTCCCATTGGCTCACTTGGGCCGTTCTCCCAGAACTTTCGAATAGTTAGCTAAAACAAAAATTGGGACACGATATAATTTCTTGCCGTTTCAAATTGTCCTTCTAAGATAGCGCGTGTTTAAAAAAAAAATTCAACAATCGTACTATAAAAACGCACACATAGCTCGAAGAAGATATTTGCTTGAACGTTTCTGAATGATAGAAAACCAAAGCTTATTTCTGTGTGCCATGGAAATAAAGTGCGAATGAAAAGTAAACTACTCCAGAACAAGTCTCGGAAAAAAAAAAAAACACGGAAGCCACGGTACGAAGTGACGTTTAGCTCGATTGCACACCACTACACCTTTCTGTTACACGACGAAAATGTAAAAAGAACTCATGTTAGGAGTTTTCTTTTCTTGTGTTGTCATCGCGCATTGTAGCTTTCTTCTAAAGTCACGCGTGTCATAACTGCCATGCTTGGCGTGCGTGGGTGGCATTATCTTTCTGCCTTAGAAAAGGGGGCTTTCAAGTTAAGTGAAACATTACCCGACGGCTTCATAGAAAGCGAGAGATAAAACAATCAAACAAAAAAAAAACTCCCCTTCGCTGGCTTTGCTTTTTTCTAGAAACAAGAGCAGAAACGCTAACACTGACATGCTTCAGAAAAGATCGCAAAAAAAATAAAAAAAATAAATAAATATATTAGAGTGTCTCCCACCTCATCCGGCTTCTTTTCAGCTGTCACTCAAAGCTGGCGATGTCATTTTTATGCTTTAGTGTGTGCTAAGGTGACTGCATAGGGACGGAGCCAATTTTTGAAGGTTTAAAATATTGTTTGCGATACACATTTTTGGTTGAAGGTAGATGGTTGCGTGAGTTCCCTTTCTTCTTTACTGACATATTTTGTCAGATGAGGCATGTTTCCTGTCAGGAAAAAAAAACAGGTAAGCCGTACTTGTGAAGTTATTCAAATTAACAGAACGATTAGATGTAAGGTTGTTTTGCATCTTTTTAATGTTTCGGTGCACCGGTTGTTGTTGCAGTCTGTTTTTCACACCCGATTTCTTGCTTTTAGGTGGCTCGGCAACAAACATACGAGTCCTGGTGAGCACACAAGATGATAAGAAAACCCTGCACGCCTTTGTTTCGAAAGATTGCAAACAATGAAAATGTCAGGAGCTTCTCCAAGACGTTTATAAAAGACGTGTCTTGCGGTCAAAGTCCTCAAGAGATCGCCAACGCTGAAGGAGCACTGACAGTGCGACGGTCTATGGGTGAAGTGCAAACAGAAGTGTAAACACAACAACAGCATTGTGAAAACCTGGAACTTTTATGATAACAATAAATTTCTGCGAGGCATCATTTATTTGAGCATGCGAGACATCAACCTATTTTTGCGCTACGATTGCTTTGATTAGGTAAGCCTACTTCTCGTTGAACTTTCATTTTTGCGTTAAACGTATGCGTCGCTATAATTTTTATGGGACAAACTCGGACAACAAATATACTTATGGCAAACTCTCGCACGAAAGACGCAGTTCCTTTCCAGGAAATGCTTCCTGTATTTAACTACCATAGGTTGCTTCTCTTACAGCTGAGTTACATTGGGAAATTCTAAATAGAAACCGCACATGGAGGTCTTAGGACCTATGCCAAGCAGTTTATGCATATGGTTGCATCTGATTTCCAACCTTACGAACGCTCTATACAATTGACCAATAAATATTAAACTTTCATCACGTACTTTCCTTGATTCGGAAAGGTGTCACCCAGTCTGTTAGGTTCATCTTGAGATTGGGATGTTTTTATGAAGAAAAAAAAAGCGTACCATGTACTTTGCAGTATTAAGCGTTCAATTATTGGTGTTCGCACTACTCGATAACTAGAGCTCCGTGTTTTCGGATAAATCCGAAAAACTCCGAAAAACACCTGCCGGCAAAACTTTTGTCAATTCGGATTTATCCGATAAACTCCGAATTTTTATGTGCCCTTGCCACTTTTTTTTTTTTTTTTTTTTTTTTTTACAGTTTGAGCAGCGCAGGATCAATGACACCATAATTATCTTTCAAGCCTCGGATCGTTGTCAAAAGGGGGTCTTACGGCTTGTCTGGTCAAGGTTGGTTCAGGGAAACAGGTCATCGTACCATTCGTGTCACGACAAAAGCCACTCTTTTGGTTTCCAGATTGGACCATGGGATTTGGGATTTAGAGAAAGGAGAGGGTATGTTTCTGGGGGTAACAGTGAAAGCTATGGACCATAGAGATTGTATAAAATAGGGAAGAGGGGCAGTTTGATAGATTGATGGGATGATTATGAGCTTCCTTGCGGCTACCTCCGGCAGTTTATTGATTTTAAGGTATCGACGTTTATCGAAGCCACACTTGTGTGGGACTTTTGTCGTGGGACAAATTATATTGCCAATGACACCAACGCCAAATTCAACTGAAGAAATCCTAATTGATACAAGCGCGTTTTATTTTTTATCTGGCATACGTTTGCATCCGGTTACTATTTATTATTTTTAATAGGAAACACTGCATAATTAATCTCCGAATTTCGGAAAATTGGGGATTTACGAAAAATAAACTCAGATAAACACCGAAATTTTGCTAAAAAATAAACTCCGAAAAACACCCTCCGAATTTCACAAAAAATAAACTCCGAAAGCACGGAGCCCTATCGATAACCTGACCGCATCACGAACTATATGTCTAGCTTTCGGATCTCCGAAGGATGTTGGCTTATTGAAGCTACGTGCACACCAAAATAGGTTTTCTCTTAGATTTACAACCAGCCAGTTCAAATGGTTGCATAACTCTGATTTTAGCCGAAACACAAGCGGTTTTTTTTTCTTCAGTCGATTGAATCACTGCATGTTATTGTGCATAATATGCTCGTTTTACGCAAAGTAATCTTTTTTTTTTTTTTGCGGTGTTGCACAATGCGTTTGGTAACTTCCTCAATATCAAGAACTTGAGAATGTGCAAAACATGGGAGGTGAACAATCCGTCACCATGTCTCTTCCCCGTTTCTGAAGTAGCTCTCCTGCACCCTAACGATTACACCCTAGTTGCCCTAATTAGTTAGTTAATCAGATCGGATCCATCAAAAGCACTTCGTTCATCAGATCGCATCCACCAAAATGATTTGATTGATCAGATCGGATCCACCAAAATCGTTTGGTCGATGAAACATTTGACCCCAACTAACATTTATGCTGCCTTGCGATAATGGCGACATAGCCCACTGAGGCCACAACTTGAAATTCTTAGAAATATTTGTACTCCTACTTTCGGAAGTGTGTGTACACCCGCGATATTCAACCGATATGTTTCTATCCTTTTTTTTACATTTAAGATCTATTTGGAAATACTAGTTACGCTATGCTTCTAAATATCTTTAAGGAAAAAACAATAAGTATGCAATTTCAATTTCACTTTTTGTTCGAGCTCCCTTTAAGGGACGGTGACGTCATTCTGCTCTCCCCGTCTCTCCGAAATGTCTCTATTAGGCTGCGGTGGGCTGGCGCTCCTTAATCACCGGGCGGTATAATTTGGCGCGGTGGGCGTGCGCCGTCTTCCGCCGTGGCGAGGGGATTTCACGGGTCGTTAGCGGAAGGGTGGAGCACACAGTCCTTCTGCCCGTCCTAGACGGACGGACGTTCGTTGCTCGGGTCCCACTTCCGGTTCCGACGGACGCGCTCCTCCACCTACAGGCCACAACGGGAAACTAACGGGGAACGTCGCGTTCAAGCTGGGGAAAGACGTGCGTGAGCCTGTGTGTCTGTGTTTCAAAGGGGCATTAAGGAGCGTACCAGGAGTACTGAAATGAAAAGAAGGACGAAGGAGATGGTCATGTGCAGACTTCTATACCTAACGCGTTGCAAGTGATACTTTACTTGTAAGTTACTTTCTTGGTAACTAAGTAACGACTTAGTTACTCTTCAAGGAATGGAACAAGTGACTCTTTTTTAAACTTTCTGATGAGGTAACGAGCGCTATTTAGTTACTCCTGGTGAGTAATATGCACAACACAAGTACCCACCCCGATTCTCGTCCTAGCTAGAGCCTGTGATTCGCACGACGATAAATCGCTAGATAGACCATGAAAAGATGGGCTGAAGGTATGTCAGTATAAAGACAGTTATCTTGGAATGAACGCGTTGAAAGCAAGGAATGATTAGAGGCGACAAATATCGGAAGCTGCTTTTCATAAAAACAAAACATTCAGGGTGACGAGGGAATAGCGCGTTACTTTAAAGCTGGCGAAACGCATTCCCTTCGAATCGCAGTTACGATTGACGTACTTAGTAGTTCCTTTTTGAGTGTGTAACGAGTAACGGTATTTACTTTATTGCAGTAACGTGCACATACCTGGTTTTGTGGATGATGCTAGGAGCCTCGAGCGAAAAGGCTAAAGCCGCAGTCAAACTACTCGTACATCATAAAAAAGAGAAGGTGTTCCTGAAGACCATTGTTGTGGAGTTGCACTCCGGAGTTGGAATGATTTCTGAATCATTCCGTACTTCCGCGACCACGGAATGGAACGGGAATGGAATTGCGGAAGTGCTAGTAAAAGTGACCACCAAAAAGGACCTGAACACAACAAAAGACTACCTTCATCAGAACAGTCTGCCCCCTCACCAATAAAAACCTGAAATTAAAAGGGGAAAAAAAAAAAACGGTTGTGCGATCCTACAATGCCACGCTTCGTGATTATACACATACTTTCACGTTTCGTCTCCAGTTGAAGGACAACACGCGTTACCGTTGTAATTGAAGAAAAACGTCTCGGCGGCTGCAAGATTAGAATCAAGAATCTGCCTCAACAAAAAAAAAAAAGGAAAGATTTTCAGATTAAAAAAAACAAACGAACTTGAGAAAAGAAAATGAATTGTTGTTGTAACCGGTACTTATTTGCTTACTTCGGTCATCAAGCATCTGCGAGATCAGTCGTTTTCTCTAAGTAGCAATGTCTCGCCCCTGACAGAAGTTTGCAATGTCGCGTAACCGCTGCATCTTTTCTATATAATCTGGGGCATGATTCATGAAGAACTTCTTGGGCTACAACAACTTAGCTGAGAAGTGCTCAAGTTGCGCCCATCGCGAGAAGTCGAGAAATCGGTATTCACGAACGCTTTCTTAAGTGATAGGAGGAAAGCGACGTTCTCGCACGGAAAAACGACAGCTTCCGGTCTCCCGCAAGCTCCCGATTAGCGTAAGAGCGAGCTGTTGCTACGGCAACAGAGTCTTCGGCAAGACGAACAGCCAATCTGAGAGTTCGTCTTGATCGGAGCACGTGGATTTTGTATCACAACAAACGTATACCCCTGTCAGACGGGAAAGTAAATGTCATTTTGATCGAATATCATTCACCGCTCGGCGAATCAGCTCGTGATCCTGGTTCTTCACGTGATCCTGGTTCTTCATCGCTCACGCTCATTGGCCGAGCTGTAATGTCATTTTGCTTAAATGTCATTTAACGTGCCCGTCTGACAGGGGTCGTAGAGGGCCTTTCCAGCAACGTTGGGGATTGTGTCCATGCGGTGTAAGACAGAGTTTAGTAGATTGTTCCGATGACACCGATAACGACACCCGATACTCCGCCGCCGCCTTTTAGCATGCACCGTATCGTTGTCGTGTATCGTTATTAGTGAGTTTTAGGGAACCGTTTTCGCACTATCCGATACGGTACGATGGGCCCTGCGATACGAACTGCGCATGTGCTACCGCAGAGGACTCGCGCATGCGCAGTTCGTTACCGGAGGGCCCATCGTATACCGTATCGGATATGCAACAGCGGTTCCTTAAATCTCTATATGGGGGTATCGGAGGTATCGGAACGGTCTACTAAAACTCTCTCACGTCGACGCCACGAAATTTCGTTCTAAATGGGGCCGAATGCTCAGTTCTGCTGAGGACAGGATGACCGCCTTGGTTGACTGCTACTAACTGCAACGAACTAACATCGTTGCTAAAAGGAGACGGCTCGCACGGCTCTGAAAAGCGGCGCACATGAAAACAAATCGCCGCGGCGAGTTTAGTGGCCTCGCGGATGCAGGAGGGAGCCGATGTCCATGTAGATAAGTTCGTATGACAAGAATGTCAATAGGAGCCACGCAAATACCTGTTCACATTGGGAGCGGGACCGCGCTGTTGAGCTGCGTTGTAGTAACAACTTTGGGGACGAACTTTTACACCCAATTAGTATATAAATCACAGGGCACCCTAGACGATCGCTACTCGAAGCTCACGGGTCGCTCGAAAGAGCAAGGTTGGACCGGCATAGCGTTGCTCGCAAAAACTGCTCTAGCTTGACTTGTGTTGGCGTACCGCGTGTAGGAATAAATGGGACGTACTAAAAAGTGTACGTACCCATGTTGTGAAGTCGATCAGTACAGAATTTATTAGAGCTCTAAAACACCGAAAAAAAATGATAGAAACAAGCAGATTGTTCTTTTTGACGAGAGTGTTCGCCACCGCTGCCTCTGAAAACAAGTGGACGTCGAGGAGAAAAGACTGGTCCTGTTCCTTAAAAAGGCAGGTCAGTGTTCAAGCTATTTCTACGGGATGGGTCCACAAAGGTCGCGCATACATGTTCCATTCAGCAAGCCAGCCGGCAGTGGGCAAACGGTCCTGGCCAGAAGTGTCCGAGCAACGTTCTGTCGGAGCACCTTGCTAGGCCTTACGTTCCTAGCTAGTAGCCCTTGGCGGTCGCTTCATGGGTGGAATTTTGCCACTAGCTCTTTCAGAATACCCGTGGTTCCAGCGTTCGTCTCCGCGGAGTTCAGTTTTGATTACTTTTTCGTTTTCTCTTGCTGCTTGAAATCGGGACGCACGCGGGGAGCACATAAGAAAATCAATGCCCGTTGGTCGTTGCGACGACGTAAGCGAGCGATGTTGTCGGTCATGTGGATTTGGTCGTGAAAAGTGCATAAGACACCTCTGGAGCTGTCGTAGGATTCCATCGTCATTTACACAAAACTTACCATAATTTCGCTTCGTGAATGCGAAATGTTTATTAGGTCATCTGCTAATAACTCCATCGACAAAAAAAAAAGTCTTACGCACCTTTTATGTGGTAAGATCGTTTCGTAAATCTGGCCTCTACATTTTTTAAATTATAGAATATCTTTTAATGCAGGTGATTCTAAAACGAGAATGACGTCCACGAAAAATATTACATCACAAATAGCTATAACGTCATGGTCGGAGCATTCATTTTTTTTCCGCTAAATTTAGCAGGCAATACGTCTATTGGACCTATATTTAATCGCCAAACTCAACGGATACACATTCTTCGTTCAAATACGTTTGGCGGAATCCTATTTTTTTTTCCCCTTTTTTCTACAAATGTTTTGTAACAAACGATTCCGAACTTAGATTCTAACCGTTCTACCCACCCAGCCGCGAGCCACAATCTCCAAAGCCAACGCCATGTACGATCCGAAATCCGAGCCCAACCGAGCCTCCTTGCCTCTAATCCCCCGGGGGACAAGTTAGTGTGGCCGCTAACCTCTGTTCCAGCGCTCCCTCCCCGTGTCCACTGGCAGACAGATGTGCCGGTCCCGCAGCCGCAGTTCGCAGGGTCGGAGCCCTTCATTCCATATTCATGATCCAGGGGTGGTAGGCGCGTACGAGGGTGCCAAAAGCTAATCACACTAGAGCGGGCTTTGGGTGAGGTCGTGGCCCTGGGCTAGGGGCACATGCCCCGTTCTATGAGGATTTTAAAATTTTGATTATTATTCTTTGGGGGGTGAGAGGAGGTGGGCGTTTGTTTGGTGTAGTTTCGTGTAATACGGTTAGAGTTCGCCTATCGCTTTACAGGATTGTGTTAAACGGTTGAGCCATTGTGTATTATTGCGTGAATTCTTTTCTATCTGTATGCATTTTTTTCTGTTTGTTTTATGCGAAAGAAGGAAAGGATATTTGTGCTGCGTTGTCAATTGTACGATACCGCGACTGCATGTGGTGCTTATTGTTTGAGAATGTGTGCTTGAAGTATTTCTCTGACGAGCAGAAAAGCGGGATTATCAAAACTGTTATTAATACGTGTTTTAACTGCGTGATTTGCTATTGTGTCCAGCAGAGCTTATGTGGGAACTACTAAAAAGATATTGTTAGAGTGGTATGCAATTTAACTTCCCGCTTTTTGTACCCAAGCATGAACTTTCGAACATAGTTTATTATGGCTTGAAGCGGAAAGCCCTTTTAAGCGCTGATGACTATACTACGTTTTATTTTAATGTAAAAAGAAAGTGATAGACAGAAAGAGGGAAAGAGTAAATGATAAAGACAAAGTTAAGTCCGACCTCGGCCAACGCCAGGCAGCCAATCAAAAAGCGCCAAAAGGGCATCGTGTAAAAACGCCACCTCTGAACCTCCTTGTGGTTTTGTGTTTTTTTAGAGCGCAGCTCTCAGGCGCCCGTTTCCGGCTTGAGCGGCGTCGGCGGCGCCGTCGGTGTCGCCGTTGCCGTCGGCGTCGCCGTCGGCGTAACCGCGCGGTGCATGATGGGTAAATTTCCCCGCTAAATTTAGCGGAAAATTTTCCCCGCTAAATTTAGCGGAAAAATTTTCCCGCTAATTCTAGCGGAATATTTTCACCGCTAAATTTAGCGGAAAATTTTCTCCGCCCCCACCCCTCGAGGTCACGTGACCCCCCCCCCCACCCCCCCCCCCCCCCTTGAGGTCACGTGACCCCCCCGTGCCTTCCCCTTCTCCTCAAGAGCTGCGCTCTAATTCGGCGTTACAGGGAGTTGTAAACGGCTTTCATTTTTTCTTATGCTTTTAAACGTTACCCTTCCAATCCCAAAATCGCTTTTGTCCGTCTGTCCGTCCGTCTGTGCCTTTTCGGCTAAATTTAGCGGAGAAAGTGACGTCACGTGAGGTATACATCTTGGGGAAGTTGACGGTGTGTGACCTATATGTAGACTCAGTTTCCCCGCTAACGGAACTAATTGACGGCACGTCTTGTGGGCGAAACATCATTTCAGTTTTCCCATTAAATTTAGCGGGAAATCGAGGTCACGTGCTCCATACAATCATTCAGTTTCCCCGCTAAATTTTGCTGAAAAATACACGTCATCTAACGCTCCAATTCCCTCAATCATTTTCTAACCGACTCCTAATAGTGTATTTGATGCATTATAGGAAATCGCTGAACCTATCATAAACGGAAAATACCTAGTGAATTGCGTTTTCTGGCGCTGCTTTGATCTGTCCGATTACATCGTAGCCTCGGCTGCGTCTGAACAAAAGCTGACACCAGCTATGGAACCTTCGTTTTGAGCCGCGATAATGACGTGCTTTTTTCGTCCATAGCGGGGATTGCTTTTTGCGTGTTCTGGGAGAAAGCAGAGGCGCGGTGACATATGTTCCAATCACATGTCTTCAGCACCAAGTCGAGGAATTATTTGTGGATTACGGGAATTTCTTGGGCAATGAGCGGAAAGAGCGGTCACAACAGGGTAGTTGACCAGGCGAGATGGTTAAGAACTTTCATCTCGAAATCTTCAAACCGTTTGAAATAATAATAAAAAAATATAAAGTTAATAACACGCGTCGCGAACCCAGCTGCCCGACTTCAATTAGGACAGGCTCTCGAGAAGCCCGACAAAACAAAATGGCCTTCCACTGAAGCCGCTGCACGCGTAAAAAAAAAAAAAGTCAAGACACGCGGAAGGACAAAGAGCAGTCTCTTCGGCAGTTGACAATAGCAGAAATAAAGATATGCCATTATAATAAAAAAATCTTCTCATACTACGTCTCACGCACCACTGGCTTTTGCATTTGAATGCGTCTTTCGAATGTCAAAGCAAACTAAAAGAAACACAAAACAGTACATTTCGGTCGCATTCCTTCGATCGGACCCACTTTTCCAATCACCCCAGAAACGCTCATATTCGCAACACCGAATCAAAATGGACTATCTAATAATATTACAAACAGGAACGAAGAACACGTATTGGCGAAGATTACGGACACCAGAAGGGGACAGCAGAACGCGCACCGTCTAGCAAGAAAAAAACAAAAAACAAAACAAAACAGGGAACCATACATCACGGCACACAATGATCGCTGTCCCAGCTCCTCGCAACACCGCTATTCTGAGTTCACCCCTTCGCTGACAGTACGGTTGAAGCTACCCATTGGCCGGACCAATAAAACGCGTCCCTTTGGTCACCTGACCCAGCTCTGTGCGCGTGGGTATTGGCGACAGCGTGATCATATGGCAAATGACAGGCATGTGGCTGGTCCAACGGACTTGTAGCTTCCATTGCACGGTCACCGTAGGGATGAATGGACTATAGAATCTCGGTGGCCTAATCTTCCTTCTCGCTGGAGGCCGCAGACCATTGGTCAGGGCCCGAGAAGGCCCCCTCCGATAAAGACCGGATGTTTGTTAGACGAGCCAGAGGAGGGACCAAGATCCGATAGGTCATTCTATTAGCGCCCGGAGAAGACCACGTGCCTGCTGTGGCCGCGAGAAAAGCCGAAAGACTTTCGTTTCGGACTTTGTTTAATATTCGTTCCTTCGTTTATTCATTCATTATTCATTCAATACGTACATTCATTTATTTTATATCCTTGTTCACGTCAATTTAATGCGTTCCTTTTCTTGAGTTTTATTCAAACACTGTCCAAACATTTTGTGATTTGTTGAATGTGCCTACGTGACAGCTCATTTCCTTTCGCGGCCTTCAAATCCAGTTACCGGGTCTACCGAGCAAGCACAATAACAATGGTTTATTTTCTGTTTTTCTAGCCACAAAAAGTTAATTTTGCTTCATGAAAGCACTTTTGCTGATGTTAATATGAACATGATGAAGGGTGTATAAAGTGGCAATCAAGCATTCGAAGGCTACCTAAGGCAAATATTATATAACCACCACCTCACAGATCAAAGCAAAGCCCCAGCCTGATATACATACGCTGCTTATTTATGGTTTTGTTATTTGGCGATTGTTTGACAGAGTAGAAGATGCTGAAAGATGAAATCAAGCCTCTTGCGTAGTTGGTTTAAGCGACTACTCCTGGGTTCTGTCACCACCCGTGACCGTGTCAATGTGAATGTTCATAACGCCGTTCGGTCTTCAGCTGTCACTACTGTGTCGTGCACGTTAATGACCCCAACTTAGCGGCCTTACTGCAATGCCAAATTTTTTAAATATTTAGTGTGAACGAGTGTCACCACAGTTGTTCACACTGTAAGACGTTAGCAGCACAGTGCGAGTATGTAAGACACACTCGCACTGTGTCTAACGTTGAATTTTTTTTGCTTATTATGTTCAAACGTGGAGCAACTGCGCAGTACTGACTAAAAAAAGTAGTTCACAAGGCACGACATTAAGTCTCGTTCACGCAATTGCGTTCGAGTGCGACTGTAACCACTTGCTTCTCGATAAAACAGCTTGCGTCGAGCTGTTGCCATGGCGACCCTTACGAGGAGCCAATTGTGTGAACGAGACTTTAGTCGCAGTCGAATTGAAAAAATAGAGCTGCTAGATCTTGTAGCTTCTTTTTCTAAGATTCAAGGTTTTTTTCTTGAATTTGTGCGTAAGAAGTCACATTCACAAGGTGCAAAAACAAATGCTAAAAACTGCATTTTTGAGATTGGTCATCCGTCTACCTACGACCAAAATGTTTCATCTAATTTTTTTTTGTATAAAAACGTGATTACTTTTTATTCATATTCGATCTACAAAACAAATGGGATACACAGTGCGATTATAATCAATCGGTAATATCACCTTGGACACGTGCACATTCTTTACTGTGCAATTTGTCAACAATTACGTATATGACAGAAAGTATAGCCGCCGTTTGCCTACTTTAGAAACGTAACTGTATTTATACATTATGTCGATGTTTTACTCGAGAATTGGTAGAGATAAATGAAAACTAAATTATGTTTTGAAAGAAAAAAAAAAAAAAACGAAATATATCTGTAAGAGACTTCAGGGATTTCAACGAAATCCTGCAATCAAAAGAACATTGAAACGCAAGAAAACAACTCACGAAGAAATCTTGTACGTCTGTACTCTCCTGTGAATCACCTGGGACATCTAATCTCTACTCTCTGCTGAGAGAGCTCAGAGTATGACGAGTCTGCAAATATCTATGGACCTAAAGCCAATCGGCAGCGTGACACCAAGAACGGCAATTCCCGCTCTCACGTCATGATCGACGTCGCGTCGCACACTGGAAGTTACCGGTCTAAACATATTTTTACCCAAGTCATTTACCAAGCTCTCGCCGTAGATAGCGGGAATTGAATCTCCCAGGTGATTTGTAGAAAAGTGCAAAGTGTCCTATCAATACCAATTTACAAGGTTTTTTTTTTGTTTCTTTACCGCAAAAAAAAAAAAATACTTTTTGCCGAACGCTCATTCTCCGCCCAAATGTAGCGCTATAGTCGGTTACAAGTTAAGAAGGTAGTAGAAGCTCCTCCCCATAAGCGTGATGCGCCCGCTTCAGACGCCTCCGCAGTCGAGAAAATAGTTCGCTGAAAACGCCCCTTCTGCTTCAATGGATAGATATTGACTACAGACAGACCCGTAGCGGGTGGCAGCTTGCGCCATCTAGCCGAGGCAAATTTCTCGCTCGGAAGGTGAAGTAAAAAAGAAGGCTTCAGTGCAACGAAAATTGTAACTTTTATAAGTAATGCATATATGGTTGTTGGTTTTAGCTTGATAACCTTCCTACACAAATTAGGTACATTCTGTGCATTTGCTGCGTTTGTTAAAAAAACCATGCGTTTCGGTTTTGAAACCCCTGCGATTCGCGTTTTGAAAAATCCGAAGTCGTCTTTTCTTTCCGTTATGAATCCCAACGTGGAGACAGCGGAATGCAATTCCTCCGATTCTGCTTTCGTCAAGAGAGTCTGGTGCAGCCTCGCCGTCTACGCCAAGGCGCCTCTACAAGAAGCATAAGAGCGGCGATGTCCTCAACCGAGTTGCACGGCAGCTGATAATGAACGCGTACGTTCAGATGCGACACGAACCGCCCGCCAAGCCCGGCCAGCCCTGGCCTCACTGTGGAGGAGTCCTGCATCAAAGTCAGCAAACTGCTTGGTGTTGGTGTACGCACCGTCCTCGAGATTAGGAAGCAGGCGAAAGAAACCGAGGGACAAGTTGTGACACCTTCTCGGAAGCGCCCAGCAAGTGAAGGCAAGCGGCGGCGCAAAGTCAGGTACGGCGACTTCACGTTGTGCGCGCTGAGATCGTGCGTCCACCGTTTCTTTCGACGGAACGAGGTCCCCACGGTCAAGAAGATAACGGGCCGAATTCTGCACGAGCACTGAACTTCCCTCGTTGAAGGCTTGGACTGTGCGTCGCCTTCTCCACGACATCGGATTCGAGCATGACAAGAGGGAACGAAACTCGCGGCTGATTGAACGAGAGGACATCGTCGCCTGGCAGCATAAGTACCTGCATGAGATCGCACGTCACCGACAAGATGGTCGAAAGATCTTCTACTTGGAGGAGACGTGGGTGACGGCAGGGCACACTGTCTCAAGGGTGTGGGTAGACACGACCGTGGCCTCGTCTCACGACGCCTTCTGCGTGGGTCTCTCGACTGGCCTCAAGCAGCCATCGGGGAAGGGCCAGCGTCTTATTGTCACCCACATCGGCAGCGATGAAGGCTTCGTCGACGGCTGCCTGGACGTGTTCCGTGGACAAAAGACCGGCGATTACCACGAGGAAATGGATGGCGCCCGCTTCGAGAAGTGGTTCGACGGTGTCTCGACAAACTGCGACAGGAAGCGCTATATCGTTATGGATAACGCTGCTTACCATTCACGGCGGTTGGAAGCAGTGCCGACGACGAGTTCCCGCAAGCACGACATCGACAGTGGCTGACGTCTAAAAAAGTTCATGGGACCCAAGATGCGAAGAAGCAGCTGCTCGACATTGTGGCCTTGGTGAAGCCACAGCACCTGAAGTATCGTGGGACACTGCTGCCGAGACGGCTGGCTGCACTGTGGTCAGGCTCCACCGTATCACTGCGAGTTCAACCCCATTGAACTGATATGGGCGCAGATCAAGAACGGCGTTGCTGCCCGAAACACGACGTTCAAGATTGTCGACGTGGGGACACTCTCAACGAAGAAGTGACAAGGTCACCAATGACAACTGGTGTTAATGCTGTCAGGCACGTTATTGACATCGAAGCAACGTCCGACGAGGCGGTGCCACAAGCGCCCACATCCAGCCCATCGTCATCCAGCTGGATGGAGAGACACCCCATCCGAGAGTGACCTGTCTGGTGTCGAGCCCTTGACGAAGCTTAACGCCACCATCATGGAGAAAGCGTGGAACATATCGGAACACAAAACGGTCCTTTTAAGGACCACTCATATGCTTTAAAATCGGATCGTTGTTCTTGTCCACCACTGACCTCCCGTGTCTATGTTGTCATGCTTCTCTGCTCGTTGCCATATAGCATTTCGATATGCAGCAGCACCCAGACAAACTTTTTATTTTTGTTGCGATAATGTCTAAGCTGGTCTATACATTGCACTGTGCCATGAATCACAAGTATAGATTTCAACTTTGCGAAAACAAAAGTTTGCAGCCCATCTACGGCAAAGACATCAGATGCCATATGGCCCTTCCCGCTGTCCAAACATCTTTGCTACGCAACAAATAGAATTTTGATTGCAAATAAGCTCTTTTTTGTCTAAGAAAAACAACAACAGATCACTGCCAGTGCTGCTTGAAGCATAAATGGGACATCTGTGGCCATTCACACGACTGAGGCCTCTGGGAATAACAAAACCGTGTGTTAGCACAGCGGAGAACGAAATCGCAGTACCAGTGTTCTTTTTTGAAGTCTAAAGGAAAACGCCTGTGGTCATTCACATGACCGAGGCCCCTCTGAAACAACAGTAACGTGTGTCAGCAACTGTGGACAGCTAACTCTTACTGCCAATGATCTGTTTCGAAGCATAAACTGGATGTCAGTGGCCATTCACACGACCGAGGCCACTCTGAGAATAAGAATAACGTGCGTCAACTGCGGGCAGCTAACTCTAACTGCCAATGATCTGTTTCGAAGCATAAACGGACGTCTGTCGCCATTCACATGACCGAGGCCACTCTGAGAATAAGAATAACGTGCGTCAGCACTGCGGGCAGCTAACTCTAACTGCCAATGATCTGTTTCGAAGCATACACTGGACGTCTGTCGCCATTCACATGACCGAGGCCACTCTGAGAATAAGAACAACGTGCGTCAGCACTGCGGGCAGCTAACTCTAACTGCCCATGATCTGTTTCGAAGCATAAACTGGACGTCTGTCGCCATTCACATGACCGAGGCCCACTCTGAGAATAAGAATAACGTGCGTCAGCACTGCGGACAGCTAACTCTAACTGCCAATGATCTGTTTCGAAGCATAAACTGGACGTCTGTCGCCATTCACATGACCGAGGCCACTCTGAGAATAAGAATAAGTGCGTCAACACTGCGGACAGCTAACTCTAACTGCCAATGATCTGTTTCGAAGCATAAAATGGAACGTCTGTCGCCATTCACATGTCCGAGGCCACTCTGAGAATAAGAATAACGTGCGTCAGCACTGCGGCAGCTAACTCTAATGCCAATGATCTGTTTCGAAGCATAAACTGGACGTCTGTCGCCATTCACATGACCGAGGCCACTCTGAGAATAAGAATAACGTGCAGTCAGCACTGCGGGCAGCTAACTTTAACTGCCAATGATCTGTTTCGAAGCATAAACTGGACGTCTGTCGCCATTCACATGTCCGAGGCCATCTGAGAATAAGAATAACGTGCGTCAGCACTGCGGGCAGCTAACTTAACTGCCAATGATCTGTTCGAGCATAAAGGACCGTCTGTCGCCATTCAAATGACCGAGGCCACTTCGAGAATAAGAATAACGTGCGTCAGCACTGCGGGCAGCTAACTAATGCCAATGATCGTTCGAAGCATAAACTGGACGTCTGTCGCCATTCACATGACCGAGGCACTCTGAGAATAAGAAACGTGCGTAAAGCACTGCGGGCAGCTAACTCTAACTGCCAATGATCGGTTTCGAAGCATAAACTGGAGTCTGTCGCCATTCACATGACCGAGGCCACTCTGAGAATAAGAATAACGTGGCGTCAGCACTGCGGCAGCAAGGCTAACTCTAACTGCCAATGATCTGTTTCGAAGCATAAATGGACGTCTGTCGCCATTCACATGACCGAGGCCCTCTGAGAATAAGAATAAACGTGCGTCAGCACTGCGGGCAGCTAACTCTAACTGCCAATGATCTGTTTCGAAGCATAAATGGACGTCTGTCGCCATTCACATGTCCGAGGCCACTCTGAGAATAGAATAACGTGCGTCAGCACTGCGG
>JABSTQ010003410.1:0-28674 GCA_013358835.2 Ixodes persulcatus
CCACCTGAAGTGGAGAAAAAACATGTAGGCACCCTAGGGCTAACCCGTCTCAGCTCAAGGCTGTATAACATACAAAGCAAGCCATTTTTTTTTGGTTTGAGACTTCGTCTGTTTTGTTCTGTGTTTTGTCTTTCATCCGTATCCCAGTCTCTAGTTTACAACCATGCTCAATTGATTTCTCACGTACGTAGATCGGGCAATCAGGAAGCGACTGAATGATTCCGCGCCGGGCTGCTGGCCGTACCGTTATGTAAATGACTACCTAATCATGCATGAAGAGCAGACAGACTCTGAGACTATCCTGGAGGCCTTATCGTCGGGCCCCGCAGGCCTTGTCTTTAAAAGGGAGGACCCCTCCGACGGAACTCTCCAATTCTTAGACCTTCGTTTGGCGACCCATCCCGGGGGAATCTGCTGGGAGTTTAGGCAAAGGACGGAAGAAGCCAGTTCCGCATTTCGCTAGCGCTCAATCCAAGACCGTTAATTAAACCAGGGCTCGTCAAGTCCCTTATGACGTCAGCGCGTTCTAGATCCTGCCCCCGTTATGCGGAGCTATAGTGTCCGGCTGCAGACGCGGAGGTTGAGGAAGGCCGACTTTCCCGACGACCTGCTGGACAACTCGCTCAAGAGACTAATTTTCGCCCCTTCTACTCCGACACCGGCACCCAGACAAGGGAAGAAAAAGCTGGCCGTCATTCCTTATACACACAACACAGCGCATCGGCTAAAAGCGCTCGCGTCCAGATTCGAAGTAGGGGTGGCGTTCAGCTGCAAATTCAAACTCAGTTAACAAAATGGTTAATTGCAATCCTCTAAACAAAACCTCCTCTAAGATGCGCGGGCATCAGTTCGTCTCATGTAAAAAAAAGAGGGTCTACTCCATCCCGTTCTCCTGCGGCGGAGAATGCATAGGCCAGAGAGGCAGGTGTATCAACGATCCTGCGGGAGCGGGAGGACTCGGCTCGGCGCACACGATCGTAGTGCATCCAGACTTGGAAGTAATTCATTACAAGTAATGTGATTACTTGTAATTAATTACTTTTATTGTAATTTAGTAATTAATCTGTTACTTTTTTAAAAAATATACTTTATAAAGTAATCTACTTACTTTTACAGTAACGAATTACTGAAATTACTCGTTACAATACTTCCGTCCCATCAAAGAGAAAAAAAGAGTGGTAGAAGGGATATGCAATGGCCTTCGCGCTTTTAGCATGCCAACACAAGACTCGGGTGAGGTGCTGGCGTGGAAAAGGTAAGAAATTCACGGAAAGCACAAGAGCCCAGCCAGAGCCCGTTTCGGGACTCGATCGTGCGGTCAGCCAAGCTGGGCGGATTCGACTGTCTTCATGAAGGCAACAGGCCTCGACTTCTTGGAAAACGAAGGCACTGCTTCGAGCGCACGAAAGAGCAAAAAAACAAATGGCCCATAAAACCGCCGCGTGGGGTTCGTGAGGACTAGGGCCGCGAACACTGTGACCATGGCGCATGCGTCCGCTACCTTCCCACCTCTCGCCTCCTCCACTCTTCCCCACCCTTCTGAGTTGTTCCTCAAAAAAACAATCAGTGTTTATTTTTTTCGTTTCTTTTTTTGTGTCGTTACACGAAACCGTCTTTTGCTTGTTAGTGTTTCTGCCTACACACGCCCCCGCCCCTCCCGCCGGCAAATACGAAAAAAAAAAATCTAATGAAACCTCGCCCCTGCTCATTGAAAGCGCTGTGAAAGCTAAATACTGGCTGGACCAACCAGCTATTTGGCTTCTTTCACTTGAATTCGCACTAGCGGATGCATAGGGCAAAAACATGAGGGGTGCGATGGCAGCAGTTCATTGGAACTAAAAAAATATTAGCGTCAACCCTGCTGTCAGTTTAAACAGTAGCTTTCGACAGCAGGCAATAAGCTGGTCGGGGAGCACAACAAAACGGCTTGGGACATCCAAGCTGGAGTCCTCGTCAGCGGATTGCGCCTGCGGGAACTTAGACCGAAATTTTAGGAAAAGGGAACACAGTCCGAGTTTTCTGAGAATAACAGTAGCTGACTTGGACACTGGAGTTGAGAATCCCCCTGTAAACGCGTGAAAGACATGGAAGCGTGCTGTTCACTGAAAGTTGTGCTTTTTTAAATAATTTATAAATGGCAAAATCAGTTCAGCTGAGGGATCGCACATTAATATTTCGTGTGACGTCTTGGTTTTGATAAGTTTGGGGATCAAGAAAGAAGATCAAGTGGGTCATTTGGTCGGATAACAGCCTTCATCAAAACGGAGTATTTGAAATGTACCCAGACGCAAACCGCATCTTGGTCTCACAGCCAGTCCGATTTAGTGGGTAAACCAGCCACTATTTAGGGAAACATGCAGCAAATATAGAAAAATCATATCTTCAGAAGAATAGTGTTTTGAAGCTCGCCGATTCCAAACTCGGATTAATTCGAATCGTGTGCGTGCCTCCACCGCCCAAGTCCATTTGTCGCATGTTCATGAAATTTAGTTCTGTCATGGTTGTATACAGCTCAAGGCTCGTTTATCTTGAGCACATGTTTAATTCCTTTATAATTTTATATATTCGTTCTCCTGAAATTATTAGCCTAAAATGATGCGTACATAGTACTGCATGTGTTGCCTTTTTGTTTTAATTTTGATGAGGCCCGAAAATTTCCCCTTCAAACACGCAGTACATAGTGTGTCTTTTTCGTGTTTCTTTGGAGTAACGGAAAAGTAACGAATTAATTAATCCATTAATTTTAACGTGGAGTAATTTGTAACGGCAATCTTTTACTTTTTAGGCCAAGTAATTGTAACTGTAATTAATTACTTTTTTGAAGGAACGGGCGCAAGTCTGGGTGCATCGGCGAGAGTGCGGTGGGTGTTCACCCAGGTTCGAGCACACGCGCGCCTTGGGGTTTCGCAGCCAAAGGTTTGAAACAGAGCTTAAAGAGTCGTCTCGTACGCCATAAAGGGCTTAGATGTAAACGATCCCTCTCCTCGCTGACGCTCTCCGAACGAGAGATCGCGTTCTAGCGCCCCGAGCTTTCCACTTTGCGCTAGACGACCTTGGTGGATAACTCGGCTTTCCAGCCCTGCCGGCTCCTTTCGTGTCTTTCCGTCAATCGCCCTCTCCGGGATGGGGAGCCGGCGAGCGGGCGGACGTCGGTTTATGTGTGGTGGGACTTGTGGCTTAAATCTTTTTTTTTTTTCGATATATTACAGACATGTACAAATTACTCAAAAAAGGTAGTTAAGTTAAGTTACTGAGTATCGACGCCAGAAGTAATTGGAGTAGAGTAGAAATTGCAGATTTGTAATCGTAATTGAGTAAACTACTAACTACTGTAAAAAAGTAGCGAGTTACTTTTGAAATTACTTTCAAAGTTACTTTTTATATTTTTGTGGTAGCAAAATGAACAGCGGTTTTGATCCGCGAAAAACTCTGCGAGCCTATAATAAATTCAGTCATTTTAAGGCTTGCGTTTTTACTAAAATAGTTTATTCGCTCGCAGAAGCAATGGACCTTTTCCGAGAAGCGTTCTGCGCACGCGCGAGCACTCGATGCCAAGCGGCGGAAGTCGGCACTAGACATCGAGGAAAATCGGAAGGAGGCTGTGAATCAGAGAGTAGTACACGTAATTGCAACATATATATAATGGTGTTACACAAAAAAAGAAAGTGGACGGAAAGAAAAACATGACGGGAGGACGCCACAGATCCCCCTCTTTAGAGTCGCGTTGGGCACGCGCCGCTACTCGGAGAGCGAAGAAACTGGTAGCGTAGCTCCCATTATCGATTGGTAGCGCAGGTAGATCACTTCCTCGATTTTTAGTTCGTGCAGGCCACCGCCTGGTGCCGTCGGTATGTGAAAAAGGTCCATTGACTCTCAAAGTTACTATCGGAAAGTTTTCTCTTTTTCCTCCTAAAAATGTCCCCAGCCAGCCTAAAAAGACGTTCCACCGACGCGCTGGATGGTGCGGCAGTGTTGAATTTCAGAAACAGGCTGTACCGGGTCGAGTAAGCGGGTTTCGGCATCTTGGGTGTCTATGACGAAGCATGTGAGGTTTGCTTCGGTTAGACGGTCTTTTATAACAAACTCTCCTTCTTTTTTCTTCGGCAAGCTGAGATTCTTATGACTGGCCCCTTTTTATTCCCACGACGTTCGGATAGTACGCTCAGCGAGTGCACCTGACCGTCAAGGATTTAAGTCTCGCGCCACGACGATGAGATCATCCGGACGACTGCGCGTCTCGTTGCAATGCTATAGACCTTTCCAAAGTTTACAAATGCACAGCCCAGCGTGCGATCTCCACAGCTCAGCACGCGCGTGTGCGTCGCTCTGGGAAACGAGCAAAGCACGCGCCATACGCACGAACACTGGAAATGGCACCGGCCATACGCTCTTTCTTGGAAAAGTCTGTAGACCTTTCCAATGTTTACAAATCCACAGCCCAGCGTGCGATCTCCACAGCTCAGCACGCGCGTGTGCGTCGCTCCGGAAAACGAGCAAAGCACGCGCCATACGCACGAACACTGGAAATGGTACCGGCCATACGATCGTTCTTGGAAAGGTCTATACTTCGTCTCACCCTAGCATGGACTAACCGCGAAGGCTGTGCTAGCGCGAGCGGCCAGCCTTGACTGCCTTGACTAGAGCCAACGTTACTAAAACACTCAGTTGGGAAACTCACCGTCGAAACCTGGGCCGCTGGCGTCCACCGAGACCGAGCAAAATGCGACAACAGCGCCACTCTTTATCATTTGTCTGTACTGTGGTCACCTTGAGCTTTTATAAAGCATGTTTTTGCGTAAAAACAAACGGAAAAGACTTTTTTTGTATGATATTTATTGGAGATTAGCACAAAATGAAGGGCGCGTGATGTTTTTAAAATCTTTAGTTTGCAAGCTTTTGCGGCATATTTAATACTGTTTTTATACGACCATGCCTCAGCGGTACTTTCAGGTAGCGCGTCCCGACCTAGGTGCATTTTGACTTCGGTAGTAGCACGCGGCGCGGCCGCCGGAGAGACGGGAGTGGCACCCCTGTAACCTCTTCTACTGTATCTGTTTCGGCTTCAGAATGGTCGATTAAAGCCAAAATAGAAGTAACGTGCGGTTCCTCGAGTGGCCGCTGCGGGAGAAATGGCGGCGTTGTGTTCGCCATTAGCTCGGTTCGCGAGGACAGATCGGGGACACTTTTTCAGGGTAGTCTCTATGGCAGTTTCCCAACTGAGTGTTTTAGTAACGTTGACTAGAGCACTAGCTGCACGAGCCCTCTTGCAGCCGCCGCGGCTTCATTCAAAGCGACTAGCTCGCGCTTTTAGCACGCGCGGCTAACAATAGTCCATACTAAGGTGAGACGAAGTATAGTACTACGCTACTGAAAAAACAAACAAACAATTGTTTTGGTTTAACAGAAGATGAAACGAAGTATACTTCGCCGCTGACGTCGGGTTCAACGAAGGGATCTCCCAAGGTGACTCGCAATCCTCGCCGGCGTTAGGCTTTGCAAGGGAGCATGCGGTGACGACGAGGCGACCATAGAAACGGGCGCCCAACTGCGAGGTCATTCCAGTGGCGCCTACCGAGGAATCTCCAAACTGCTTGAATCAGAACTCACTAAAGGCAGACAACATAAAAACAACAATCCTCGCAGTGTCCCCGACTTTCACGGTTGTAGCTGGAGGCGCGGCGCCTGCGTGCATTACCGGATTAGGTCAATACCCGACCAAACGTTGTTAAGCATCTCTGCGTGCGTGCGTGCGCGCCGGTGTTATGTTTTGGCTGCTAGTCGTCACCTTGGCCCAAGGACGCCTATGATGCAGTTTCTACGGCTGCCGACTATAAGTGCGTGGGAACGGAATGTGAGGGGGCTCCTTGTCCGGATCTGCCGGCGTCTTGTTTATTTCTGCGCTCAAACATTTGTGATGAGCAAAATTAGCCCTAGATTTCGAAAGTAGTTAGTAATTTGAGTAGAAGTTACCTGAAAAACGTAGTTAAATTAAACTACTAATTACGCAAATAAATTTGTAATTGAAAGTTACCAAGTTACTCGGAAAAGTAGTTAAACTACAGTAGTTTGAGTAGAGTAGTTGAACTACGTCCAAGTCTGATCCCAGCCAATTCAGCGCCGGGAGCGTGTCACGTGACCAGAGCCGGATTAAGGCACTTCGGGGCCCTGGGCTAAGGACGCTTCAGGGGCCCTAATGATGATGATGATGGCAACGACGATGATGATAATGATGCCTGGTTAAGGCAATGAACCTGGGAAATACTGCAGTTTCCTTATTTTTTAATCAATAGAAAGTAGCCTCAAAATACAAAAATTTACCATTTTCGTCTGGTTTCAACTAGGGAGCACTCCGGCAAGACCGCCGCGGAGGCGGCATGCAGCGTTGTTCCCTTCCCCAGCAGCGTCGAAGGCCGCACTTTTTTTTGTGGGGGTTCCCCGCGTGTTTTCTTCGTTTGCTCGAAGCCGCTTTCAAAAGAAAACGGACAAGTACCCTAAGGGGCCGGTCACCCACCCAAAGGGCCGGCTTTGTGCAGAGATAGGAGTGTGCTACGCGAAGTGCGCGTTTGGCCTCGCTGACATCGCCATTATCTTTGTATATCCCTCTTCTCGAATGCTGCGGCAAAGCAACATCGCTTTCCGAAATATTCTTAGGTTTCTTTTTTTTGTGTGTGTGTTTTTTTTTTACGAGCTGCGTCAATCAACCTTCCGTCATGGGGGCCCCCAGAGAGTCGGGGGCCCTGAGCTGCAGCCCCCTTAGCCCGTACCTTAATCCGGCCCTGCACGTGACCATCTGGTTGGGTGAAGAGTTGGTAAAGGCACGCCGAGCTCAAGATCACATGGCACTCTTGCCGGTGCTGTATTGGCTGGGATGGCTCATATCGTCCACGGCGCTCGGACTGAAGGTAAAACGCAAAAGGTGACCAGTGACCACGTGATCACTCTCTCTTTGTGAACTGAGCGCAGAAAGTGGGGTTACACGACAGCAGACCGAAAATTGATAGACTGCCGCAAACGCAACCTCCAACGCCCTGTCCTTCTTTTTCATTTTTTTTTCCTTTGGAAGAGCTCGAGATAAGGAAAGTTAATGCAAATACGAGGTAATTTGCATACAAACAAAAAATCTTGCGATATATCACTACTTATTATTTTTGTTCGCTATTTACAGTCTCAGTGCGTAACACCCATTCTTTCGTTAGATTGTTTTGAGGGAAAATTATGAGGTAGCTATTCAAAGCCTGCTTAATAAATTTGATGTTTTTCGTAAAACTGTTTTCAACATTTGTTTTTGTTGTTTTAGTCTTTGCGCTCGCTCATACAGTGATTCGTTATGTTTTGAGCTTTCGAATTTGAGGACAAACGATCACGGAAACAAAGAGACAAAAGGAAAGCCTACAATTTTCGGTACATATTCTAATTAGTCCAGACAACTGCACTTATCTTTTTTTATCTCCTGCGTGAGCCGATTGAAGAATTCGATTTAGTTGGAGTAGGCAGTGCGAAGTTAAATTGCCACTGAAGTGATGCATGATCTCTAACACATCCACCCCGCTTACGCTGTGTAAGGGAGATTTAGCCAGTGCTGTAGGTCCGCTACATCGGGGTCTCTAACATTTTTAGTCCGAGGGTGTCGGAAGCTATCAGCTAGGTCAGCGTTGCGAGAGTATCACTTGATCTTCTGGTTGGGCTGAGCGAGACGTGAAGCTTTAGATCAGACTCTATCAACGCTGGATTGGCTCGGATTGTTCGTAGCGTTTGCTGCGCTTGAACTAAAGGTGAAACGGAGTCTAGGGATGTATGCCGCTACGATGCTTACGAAGATCGAAACACGCAGGGGTGGAGATTAAATCCAGAATCCCTGGGTTGTGCAGCGCGAGCTTTCGCTCCATGTGTACTTGCTGCGACGTGTTAGGACACTTGGCCAACTCACGCGAGCGCAGAGCAATGGGCTATCCCGACGTCCTGCTTGCAATGTCAAAGCTGCTGACGTGAGCTCATGGAACTTATGGTGAGGCCATGCGCTCGCACCAGTAGCTTCAATAGCGTTTCACACTAAACTCTTCACAATCACACACAGACATTGAGGCATTCTAGTCACACATAGAGTGCCTTAAAGGGAAGCTGAAGCGGTTTTAAATATAAGAAAAAACACCTGAGCCTAGTTAATCAGACCTCAGCCATCAGGAATATCGTATTCGTTTGGTCATTTTCCGCGCGGATTAACCGGAAAAGCGCCTTCAAAGTAGCGCCGAAGCCACGCCTCTCCGAAGCAGAGGGAAAGGGGAGAGAGAAGGAAGCCCGTCAGCCGGCGTCACAAAAGGACCGGCTGGGGGACCCCGCCGCGACTGGCCGCGCTTTCCTCGTAGGCTGCTCTAGTGTCTTTTCGAGCCGTCGTCGTTCTGCCACTGCATAGCGCTTGCTTTTATCCGTTGACCGGTCATGCTATGGACTCAATCGCCTGACGTGTTGATTGTTCTCTTGTTTGTTCACGTGTTTGCAGAATTCTCGTGGCACCGAACCAACTGACTCGGGCTGTTGCGCGATGCCGTACTCACGTGTAGCCGCCAGCTTTCACGAACAGCGCTCGTCGCAGTTGTTCTTCCCGCTTACCGTCTTTTCCACTTCGTCACCGAGATTTTAAAAGGGTGGGTGGATTTGAGCAAGTACACCGTTTTTTGTTCGAAACCTGTTTCGGACGGCGCATATGAAAACTGAGTACGTATGGGTTTGGGTCTGAAGAAGGCTCGCCTGAACCCGACGCTCTGCCGACCATCTTTGAAGGTAAGAAGGCAATTCAGCGCATTAAAAATCACAAACAAAGAGGAAACGTAACTAGGTAGGAATTGTAGGTCGACTGTTCTAGAAAAAAGCTATTACGTTATTAGAATTGTGCAGTGTGCTAGAAAAGCCGCGATCATTTAGCCGATATTAGCGAAGCGGGTTTCCACTGGCTCTCTTGCGTTAACCGCCTTATATTAGTGTTTTAGTGTTGGTTTCTTATATTGTTGAAGTGACCATATTCTCCGGACCGACTCCGGTCCGGGAAATCTGGGAAACAAATGAAAACAATCTTGGGTAGCCCAAGATTATTTTTTTTTTTTTTGCTTTTAATCTACTCGGCTACCCAGTAACTTGGGAGAGAAGGGCTTGCTCTAATAAATGGTCATGCAATTCATAATGCGACTTTCACGGTGCAACTTGTTTTAGCATAAACTTTTTTTTTTTTTACAGTTGCTGACATTATTTGAGGTCACATACTTTTAAACGTAAACATAAATTTTGTTAAATTTTCCTTCCAAAGCTTCATATTCTCTTCAGGAGAGCTTTTTGGAAATACAAAGCATGTAACCTTTTGTTCTGAATTGAGTTACAAGTTACGCAGTGTTTTTCGTATAAAGTTTGTGTCATGCAACAATTCTTTGTGCTGTAGAAATGCGATCGGACGATGATGATGCTTGGTGGTGGTGTGATGCAGTCAACAAATCTTGGCACCCTAGGTAGAAGTATGCGAATGTAGAGGCCCAGGAAGCTTTCACGATTTCGACATCAAATTAAGGGCTGCCGGGCACACATCTCCGCTTTTTCTAAAGCTATAATGACGCAATGATTTGTGGCAAGCAAACTAAACGCAGCAGAGGGTACCGCTATCGCAAGGATGGACCTTCTGCGCAGTTATACGCATAGTGCGCAAGGACATGGCGGTGGCAGAACGGCGACCCTGTCTTATCACCCGTCTCATCTCAGGGAAGCTCTCCCGTCGCCCGAAGCCGATTATACTATCCCTTCAAACCACTTCAGCCTTGATGAACAATGCAGCCTGCACGCTCACGCGTCCACCAGCTGGCAAGCACGAAGGCCGATGTGTGCAGAATTCTTGTCCTCTGACGACCGTTTTGGGGAGGGTCACGCTAATCCGGCTTGACGCGTCCCGTCAATAACACTCCGTTTATTGTCAACGTTTTACGTTACAATAAATAGCAGTCAGTACGTTCCTGAAGGTATGAAGCCGGCCATGTCGCGTCCGCGCAAGCGGTTCCTCGTATCTGCGTTTATTACTGCGGGGGGTCATTTTCCTACTTTGCCAACGGCTGGAACGCGTACTTTGTCACGTCGAGGGTCGTCTGGACACATTCCTCTTTCGGATTTACCGAAAGATTTCGAAAAATCAGAAGCCGAACCCGATTTACAAGAGCAGAAGACCCGGCGCCCGGCTACTTCCGCAAGCGACGGAGCAAACGAGAATCGAGATGGTCCTTTTATGACGTAGTGGCGCGTCACGCTTGACTAGCCAATGGCGTGCCGCTGCGGCGATCGCTTCTGATTTCTTTGCTTTTTTTCGCGTTTAGGGATTATTTTGGGTCGAAACGGTTGTGATATTTGGACTCAGCAGGCACAACCACGTCAGAATCAACCATTAACTCATTTTTTTCGAAAAGCTCTTCAGCTTCCCTTTAAATTGCGGGCATCTCGGTCAGGGTTAGGACCAGTTGGGGATTGGTAGGCCGCGGTGTTGCATATTTTTGTAGAAGTTTTGCAGCAGCCGTGTATTGGCGCCGCCATAACCCACTTTTAGTTTTTTTTTGTTTTCTCTTATCCCGTTCATTTCACTTCAATATTGCCGCAGCGAGACAGAGCAATGCCGTTTTAGTTTCTACTCTCCCAAGCATTGACCTTTGTGGAGGTTCGTCAATGCCCGCTTCAGAGTCTCGGCATCGCGGTAAGACAACAGAAGGTCAGCAATGGCGGCTGTAATCTGGCGAGTGTGCAAAGCTTCTATAAACCTTTCGAGCGGCAGTCTCGAACGAAGCGATTTACAGCGCGCGTCCCTGGCTTTGAGAGAGAGAGAGAGAATAAACATTTATTGTTGTCCTTGTTAGTCCAGGACGTCAGTGTACGTCAGTGTTGCCCGACTGCACTGCGCTGTGGATTTTCTCGTCAGTGGGCTATGACAGCCTGCGTAGGTGAAATTCCGGACACTGGTGGCGGCTAAATTGCGGCTTTTTGTGTGTTGTATGGTGAATAGAAGTTCTCGAGGTTTTTAAGTAAGCAGTGTACTATTTTGGGGGACAAGAACAAACAAATGAAAGCTATTTTTGGTGAGTCCGTGCGCGACAGAACTAATGCAACAAGAATGTTTGTTTCATTTTATGTTGATTCTTTTTACGGCACCATACACTCAGGCGTGTCAATCTACGAAGGTGTTAACTGTCGAAAATATTTGACCACACAGGGTAGCCGAACTGCATGGGTATTCCCCGCTCACAAAATAAAATTCAACGATTCTCATCAATCGAACGACATATATTGTACGTACCCCACGGTGCCGTGTTACCAGAAAAGGATTTGAGAAAGGTCTCAAATAACGCAGCATATTCAATGTACAGTGTCGACGATAGTCACTTCACGGCGATCGGACAGAATCCGGCTTGTCTTAGGGCACGTTTGGAAGAGTGCTGCTTTTTAGCACAGCACCAAAGCAAATGAACGAACGTGTCTATTCCGTCCCCGTATCCCGGATCCTATCAGCTATTTTTCGCGAAGACCGGGAACATATCCGGGAAGGCTTTTCGGACATTGTCTCAACGGAAATAATCCCGACCGGCCCGCGTTGCGGGCTGCTTGACGTTCGCTTTCTTGCAATCTCTTAAGACCAGCTCCGCTGCAGCGCATCCGGTCCTAAGAAGTCGCAAAAGGCTTAAAACCCGGTCTGGTCTCTCTCGGTCTTACTCGGTCGCAAGAGTAAAGGCCCGTTCACACTCTTGCGTCCGAGTACGACTGAGAGAGACGAGATCTCTTAAAACTTCTTAAATTTTTTTAGAACGAGTGAACACACTGGCATTGTGGCGCCATCTATGCGGTGACCCTGGAACTGCATTTCACAAGAGCGAAGGTTTTGCGGGATTTCCGAGGTCAAATGTGCGTAATACCCATAGAAAGCTCGTTTATAACATTGACAAAAGTTTTTCGAGGCAAGAAAGAAAGGATAATGCGCGAGAGAAATAAAAGAATATGCCGGACCGCCGAGTTTACATTGCTACCCAACAGATGGCGCCAGTGTGTCCTCTGGTTTAAGAAGTTTTAAGGAACCCAGGTTTAAGAGGTCGCAAGAGTGTGAACGGGCCTTTAGCATCCTGAGCAGGCAAGTAAAGTAAAAACTTTCAAGCAAGCCGGCGAACTCCGAACGCACAATGCAGGTGGGGAGTCGCGCTGACCGGATTTCCAGAGCTCAGGCGGGAGGCAGAAATTTCTGAATGATAGGGAGGGGTCTCTCGGGTCGAAAAATGGCGGCGGCCAGTGAGCTCCTCTTCAAAGGTCTTCAAAAACCATCGAAAAAAAGTTTCGTTTTTAAACAGTTTTCTTCTTAAAACAAATAAGAAATGATTTTTGCGCGAAAAAAAATTGTACAGCAATATTTAATTGCGCATGAATTCTGCGCGCAAAGTCCATGATGTCACGGATCGGTCATGCACTCTTTCCACCTGAACGAGATGGTTATGCACTCTCTCCACTTCAACGTGACGGCCAAGCTTCTCGCCTCCACGCGTCCAAAATGCCGAGAGAGAAAATTAGTGGGAAGGAAGTGTCTTTACCGACTAAATTGCGTCTCGCGCCGTCAATATTGCTCTAAAAATTATTTTTTCCCCTAAAATTTATTTTTTGACACGCGTGACACGCGTGGCACCTAACTGTTAAAATTTTTTCTTTTCAGTGGATCTTTAAGAGTGATTCACACACGTTGAGTCCGACGGAGTTCGAGGGTTGCTATGGCAACAGCTGGGTCGGCTTCAACAAAACCGGTTGTTACCCCGTTTTGTTGGAGCCGACGCAGCTGTTGCCATAGCAAACCGTACGTCGCAAGCCCGGTCGCAGTCGCTCCCGGTCGAAGGGTTGGTGTGAACCAACCTTTAGCTTCGGTTGAGAAACGGAGCACCCTTTATTCGCCGCAAAGGAACTGGCACCGAGTTTCAACAGACGGAGCGGAAAGAAATTAACGCGGAGAAGATCTCGAGGTCTCCTCGTTTACAAAGTGAGCACAAATGTTCCACCTGTTGACAAATGGCCCAAAGTCAGTTTACCCTGGATACCGTGATCCTATACTACACTACACACGCCAATGCATCGGAGGTTCTGAATTGTTGGCTCACGCTAAATGTAGAAAGGAAAAGTATAAATCAACGCCGTGGCAACGCATCTTTTCTTTATTTCAGGTAGGGTATTTGAGCGCCGGTTATTTTACTCCCAGACGCGCAGTATAGTGTTATGCACCTCATTGGCGCTTAACCACCGAGGCCAAAAGTGCCGAGTCACTGGGCTGTGGGCGCATGTGCGGCGTCCGGAATTCCGCGGAAGAGCGGCTACAACGCATGCTCGGAACACAGGTAAGGTACTACGAACTCGAAATCAGTCCGCACTGGAGAACCCTCGCGTTCTGCTTTTCCAGCTCGCTCGGGTTCTCTTGTGTTGGGATGAACCGCCAGCCGCCGGAGTAGGGGGAGAGTGAGGGGATGATTCAGAGAGAGTTCGAGAGTATGGCTGTAGCAGACTATTTCACCTTATGATGTACCGCAGGAAAGGCGCGAGCTTCTTGCTCCGGGGCAGATCTTGGCAGCACAAGCTCTCGTAAATTAAGGGCAGCTGCGAACGCTATGAGCTCGCGCTTCTAGCCTTCGCTGCGGTACAACATAAGGTGAAACGGAGTATTGGCGACGTGAGCGATCAAAAGCGTCGCTGTGGTCGGCCCACCACAATTGGCCAAATGCTGACTATGACGTCAGCAAAGGATGCTAAGAACTTCAATTTTGACGGTGTTGGCAGTGTTGCTTCGAGAGCGCTATGATTTCAGGCTTCCACCATGTCCATTACAAACAGCATCGAACTTTTTGTTCACAAGGTAATGACGTCACGAAAGGTAACCGAACGAGGGCGCCACCGAAACATCTCGCCGCTAATAGCAGACTACACCGGGGGATGGGGGATACGAAAGAAGGGACATATGCGGACATATCGGCTGTGGTACTCAAACTAGCTGGTGATACACGTTCGCGCGCATAGGCGTGCTGTTGTGTATTACTACTGCGTGGTGCACGTTAAAGACCCCAGAGTAAAGCCTGGTTCAGGCAGTTGCGTTCGACTGCGTTTGACTGCGTTGTGGCTGCGAGAAACCAGGGCATATCTGCTGCTTATATCGCGTGCCAAGATGATTCCTTGAATTGGATTCCACGCTTTCGTACAAAGCACAGATGTGCCGGTGACTCGCTTTCGGTTTTTGACGCGACGCAGTCAAACGCACTCAAACGCAAGTGTCTGAACCGGCCTTAACAGTGGTATTGCACTGGCTAGATTTCTCAACTATTAGGGGCGAGACGTTTCGGTGGCGCCCTCGTTTGGTTACCTTTCGTGACGTCATCCTTGTGAACAACAAGTTCAATGGTGTTTGTAATGAGCAGGTGGTAGCTTGAAATCATAGCGCTCTCAAAGCAACAGTGCCAACACCGTCAAAATTGAAGTTCTTACACCTTTCTTATTTCCGACAATGAGACATCCTTTGCTGACGTCATAATCAGCATTCGGCCAATTGTGGTGGGCCGACCACAGCGACGCTTTCGATCGCTCACGTCGCCAATAGGGGAAACCAGTGTCGCCGCCTCCTCAAAGGCAGACCGGCCTTACGTTGTATACACCAACTAATGTTTACCAAGGAGGTTATAATGGGCAGGAGGTGGCGTCCCTATCCCCAATGCCAGAGCCGTATATTAGGAGAGTTTGGACAATAGGCGGAGCCAGAGCCGTATATTAGGAGAGTTTGGACAATAGGCGGAGCAAAGGCCGCCGCCAGCGCCGAATATTCCCCCCCACGCTTAGAGCGTAAACTAAATTTGTGACAAAGCGTCGACCAATCAGGAGACCTCTACTCCATCTCACAAATGTCGACAGCGAAGACAAAGGCACAGGCGCGTGAACCTAGCTCAGCGAAACGCTATTGTTTGTACGAGACCTCGTGCATAGGAGGCACTTTCCAAAGCCACGCGCTCGTGCCCATGCCTTTGTCTGCACTGCTAGAACAGCGTCCTGAGACTGGCTGAAAGAAAGCAGTGCAAAGGGTGGGGTGCGCGAGCGTCTTGAGACGCGGAGTTCCGCTCGGCACGGCTCAAATTATACTTCGTTTCACTTCACCTGCGAGCGAAGCCAAAGCTAGAAGCGCGAGACCAGCGCTTTTTGCATTTCTCCCCAGCTCGCGCGCTCGAGCAAAGCCTGAACGCACGGAGCTTCCGTGCTCGCGCTTCCAATTTTGCCTTCGCTCGCACATAAGGTGAAACGAAGTATAGTCGTGGCACAGATTTAGAGCACGCGACCACCGCTGGGGGCTGTTTCGCGGCCTGTGGTTGGCCCGAGATGCTCGCCTATTCAAACCAATGTATGGCCAAACTCTCTCAATAAACGGCTCTGGGCGGAGCAAAGGCCGCCGCCAGCGCCGAATATTCCCCCCACGCTTAGAGCGTAAACTAAATTTGTGACACAGCGTCGACCAATCAAGGGACCTCTACTCCATCTCACAAATGTCGACAGTGAAGACAAAGGCACAGGCGCGTGAGCCTAGCTCAGCGAAACGCTATTGTTTGTACGAGACCTCGTGCATAGGAGGCACTTTCCAAAGCCACGCGCTCGTGCCCATGCCTTTGTCTGCACTGCTAGAACAGCGTCCTGAGACTGGCTGAAAGAAAGCAGTGCAAAGGGTGGGGTGCGCGAGCGTCTTGAGACGCGGAGTTCCGCTCGGCACGGCTCAAATTATACTTCGTTTCACTTTATCTGCGAGCGAAGCCAAAGCTAGAAGCGCGAGACCAGCGCTTTTTGCATTTCTCCCCAGCTCGCGCGCTCGAGCAAAGCCTGAACGCACGGAGCTTCCGTGCTCGCGCTTCCAGTTTTGCCTTCGCTCGCACATAAGGTGAAACGAAGTATAGTCGTGGCACAAATTTAGAGCACGCGACCACCGCTAGGGGCTGTTTCGCGGCCTGTGGTTGGCCCGAGATGCTCGCCTATTCAAACCAATGTATGGCCAAACTCTCTCAATAAACGGCTCTGCCCAATGCATGGAGCGAAGTGTAACGGAAGTAGGCGTGGCCACGAGCCGCGACGAGCATTTCTTGACCAATGGGAAGCCTAGTGAGTGGGCGCCGCCATTAATTTCGGTGCAAACAACCGCGTTGCGATGACATTTCCGTGGCAACGCGATTGTGTGCACCGAAAGTAATGGCGGCACCCACTGTTATTTGAAACAGCGCTTAACGGGAGACTTTTAAACCGGTATGGTCGGAATTGGATGAGATTATTATAAACGAACGCCTGGTTGCCCAGCAGAAAGTAAGTGACTAGAGTTGAGACGCTCTAGACGACACACCGACTGAATCGGTGTCGAACAGGCGAGATTTCGAGCCCAACACTTGCCTGACCAGAAGGACTAGGAAGTCGGCGTGTAGCGGACGCTCTCGACACCGCGCGACCGCGCCTGGAGCGTCGTCTCGAACGAGTCGTCGTAGCGCGGCTTTGGAAAGCGAACGCGAGTCAGTCATCGTAGGCACGAACGCTGAGAAGGGTATCGCGGGTTGAGAAAGCCGTACAAATTCTGCTTCGAGAAGATGTTGGTTTCACTCCGCCGTGATGAGTATTCGGGTTCGCATCGAAACATCTTTTGGTGCGCCGATCGAATCGAAAGCCAGCCGTGACAGCAAGCAGACGAAGCAGACCGCAGGCACGGAGCAGACGTATAACGACCGAGCGGAGAGCAGACGATGGGAGCATGGTTGAATTTAGTTTGGATGAGATAGCGTCGGTGCGCGGGGCAGTCTGGGATTGGGTTGTTCTTCCGGCGTCGCTGGGTATGACGTCATGCCGGGTCCTGCCCTATTTAAACGTCCTTGAATGTTTACAAACAAACCGTAGCGCCCCTAGCGGACGCCACCGGCGCCGCGCATGCGCGATGGGGATGTGGGCAAGAAGCTCGCCGTTGCCCATAAACAAACCATTGAAATGCGATGTTGTCGGCGTCGGTGTGAGTCCCCCTGCCCTTTTTCGCGTTCGAATTGTTGATTCTACGTCTTCGGGGCGATGTCTGACTACTTGAGCGGCGTCAGCGAAATTACCGAGGCTCGTTTAAAGCCTGGTTCACATGCAGTGATTTTGGCCCTAGAGCGGCGCGATTTCTGCCGTCGCGGCGCTCGTGCCGCTCAACCGCTGGTGCTGGCCAGAGCGCCGCGACGGCAAAAATCGCGCCGCTCTAGGGCCAAAACCGCTGCATGTGAAACACGCTTTAACACCGCAAAACTTCGCGTGAATAATGTGACATGCGGCGATTCATTCCGCGTGGACGCCGCAGTATACGCTAAAACCTGATTCGCATGATGAGATTTCGCTCGCAATTTTCAGTCGCGACGCCGCTCGGGCTGCTAAAGCTTGAACCGTAGCTGAGATGGTCGACGTCGATACTGAAAATCGCAAGCACAATCGGACAAAGTCAATTAGGCATAACAAGTCAGTGATGGTCAGGGGTAACAATGATCAACATCTCCTTGTATCTGCTGCTTACCAACCTTCAAACTTAAGTCTTTTGAGGCCCGCACTTACTTCTTATCGCAAGTACTGGGCAGACATTTGGTTTACGGGCCGGCGTCGTCTAAGAGAGCAGACGACAAGCAGAAACGCTTGAAAGAGCAGACGACAGTTCGAACGGTCAGGTGGCCGTTTGAACTTGAAGACGCACTGAACGTAGTCCGCAGGTGGTCCGCACAACTTGACGGTTTTCTGGCGTTCATGTTGGAACAAAACAAATAAATCTGATGACCACAAGTATCCGTGAATTCAACCCAAAGTGCTTCCCGCCCAAGCAATCGTTGTCCGACGGCGTCTGCTTTTCTCTTTTCAGGGCACATATCCAGATTCTCGAACAAACCGAGCACGTGAAAATTGACCTTCTAACCTTTCTCGACTCTTTTGGTACGGCCCCAGTCCCAGCGTTTTGACGAGAAGAGAGGTTTTTGTCTGCTTCCTTTCAAAGCAACGCAGGAATACACGTCTGGCATGGGGACTTCTGCCCACAGCCCCAGACCGGAAGTGCGCCCGACGCGCCACCACCGCGCCGTGACGTCACAGAGTTGAGCGGCAGATTTGTTGGGTTCCCCAGCGCCCCCCCCCCCTTTTTTTTTGTTGCCAGTACTAGATGTTTATATTTGACCAGCATAAAACCTCGCTAAATCTGAATCGGAAGTACGTCCCGCGAAACCCCCCGGTAGGGAGAGGGAGGGGGGGGGGGGGGGATGCAGCGTCAGGGAAGCTAGGCTCTTCGGTTTGCGCTCGCTTGGTTCGACAATTCTTGGCGAGAGACGTGCCGCGGCACCACCGACTAAGAAGCCGAACGACAGAGCCGCTCAAAACGAGGAATCGACCAACTCCCTCGTTTCCCCGATGGATCAATCCTGACTCTGCCGGAACGCACATGGAGCCTAGAGACGCAATCGAGTGTACAGAGTACGTGACGCCCATGCAGCGACGGGTCTTTCTCGGCACACTCTAATCTGCGCGTCCTCGGAGGAAAATGCCTCGCGCCAATACTTTCATATCGAAGAGTGGGCAAACTTGCCGACGCAGCCAGCATTCGTAAATCGCGTTTGGTCAGGGAAAAAAAAAAACTAGGTTGATAGCGGACTGGCCAATACCAGCTAGAAGACAAGGCCAGCGCGTTTTCTCCTCTAAACGTCATCGCTAGTGGATTCCCCCAGCGCCGCCTAGGTGGCCCGTGAGCGCCATCGCCTGCTACATCGTCTGCTACACTAGTTCCTGTAGCAGATAACGAAACAGACGCTCACACCGAGTGTCTTTTGCTGTAGCGGACGCTGAAGTAAAGGCCCTATACGTACAGTTGCGTTGGACTGCGTTGCGGCTGCGGGAAACCGGCAGAAGGCACGCAGGCACCCGGCGGCAAAACC
Organism: Ixodes persulcatus; assembly: GCA_013358835.2. Taxonomy (NCBI): domain Eukaryota; kingdom Metazoa; phylum Arthropoda; class Arachnida; order Ixodida; family Ixodidae; genus Ixodes; species Ixodes persulcatus. The sequence continues at coordinate 18,975 of JABSTQ010003410.1, forward strand.
TGCCTGTCTTGGACGCAGTTTCCGCGGTTTCCATAACGTCGTTAACGTCGACTCGTCGTTTCGCAATCCGGCGGTGTCCATTTTCTACCAGTGTACGAAGCGCTGCTGAAACTGCTCCAGAACCTCGCCGTTTCTAACTGCTTCGTTTTTACTCTTTTCACAAAATTAGTGGCGAAAACCTCAATACAACCGAGATGTTCTGCACGTTTGGATTGGAAGATAGAATTACAGGCGGCCTTCGCTGCCGCAGAAGCTCTATCAACTCAACGACGTTTATTAAACAACGCGCGTGACGTGCTCGAAAAACGAAATTGAAAGAAGGTGAGGTGGGAAGGCAGAATCTTTTCCCCGTTTGCCTGGAGAAGGAGAAAAATGTCTCGTTCTTCCTTCCTTCTCGTGTCCGCTTGGGGGCGTGTCGGCAGAAGGGAGGAAACTCCGCCGTTGCTACCTCTTTCCTTCTTTTTTTTTTTTTTTTTTAGGGTGCAGGACATCTCTTCTTTTTATGTGGCGTCTCAAGCTGTTCCTTGAATTGGATTCCACGCTTCATACGAAGAACAGGCGTGCCCGTGACCCGCTTCCGTTTCTCGACGCAGCGCAGTCAAACGCACTCAAACGCTTTCAAACGCAAGTGTTCGTAAGGGCCTTTCAACGTTCACGTGGAACGTCGAGTGTAGGAGTGGAAATGCCTAGGCACTGCTGTGCGAAGGGCTGCAAAGCAAATGAGCACAAGTCTCATAGAGCAATACCAGTTTTTGCCTTCCCGATGGATAAACCCCAAAGACAGCAGTGGTTGCAAGTCCTTCCGAAGGACAGTGTTGTGTCTCAACACTCAAGGGTGCGCATGAACATCTTGATGCTATGTCGGCGTGTTAACTGCATCGCCCTACGTAACGACCGCTTACATCGAGGTGGAATGGCGAGTTACTGGGAGAATCGTGCTTCATGTGCCATGTAGGGACCATGCCAAGGAGTCAAGATACGTCCGCAAGTCACCGGGACATCTGCAATTCATACGAAGTGTTGTAACGATCAGAGAAGTCGCTTGGCGCGCGCAATACGAAGCACAGATGTGCCGTCTCAAGCGTAAAATACAGGGACGTGTGAACGGGTATTGGCGACGTGCGCGATCGAAAGCGCCGCTGTGGTCGGCCTTCCACGATTGGCCGAATGCTGACTATGACGTCAGCAAAGGAGTTCTCATGGACGGAAATAAGAGGAACGTGAGGACTTCAATTTCGACGGTGTTGACAGTGTTGGTTCAAGAACGCTATGATTTCAACCTTCCGCCATGCTAATTACAAACACCATCGAACTTGTTGTTCGCAAGGTAATGACGTCACGAAAGGTATAACCATACGAGGGCGCCACCGAAACATCTCGCCGCTAATATACCCTATTCACACTTAAAGGGGCGGTGCAACGGTATTTAATGGGAATGTTTTTCACTTTACACGAGATTACTGACACTACACTCTTAAAAAAAAGGGTACTGTAGTACCCTCCTTAAGGGGGTAACCGACTTGCACACAGGGCGATCCCTTTTGGAGGTATCGTTACCCCCTGCAACGAGGGTGCAAACTTACCCCCTAGGTTAGGGTGCAATATTGCCTCCTTTTGGAGGTAACCTTAGTTCCTTTTGGTGTTAAAAGTGCATCCTTTCAGGGTCAGCCTTTACCTCCTCCAGGAGGGAATTTCAATCCTTTTAAGAGGTAAGACGACGTAATGAGGGCACTGCTTTTACCTCCTTTTGGAGGGAACTATGATCCACTTTGGGGTTAAATACACACGATGAGAAAAACAGCTCAGAAATCGCGGACTACGAAGAACAAACACGACAGAAAAGTGCTGTCCTGTCGTGTTTGTTCTTCGTAGTCCGCGCTTTCCGAGCTGTTTTCCCAATCATGTATAACAGCAACCAACTGGCCCAGTTCACCACCTTATTACAGGTTAAATGCACACTTGATGGAATCACTTTTATCCCCTAAAGAAAGGTACTCTGGCCCTTTGTGGGTGTGATAGTACGTGCTTCAAAGGTGGGCCTTGTAATAGATGAAGACGGCCTAGTTCTGAAAGTACATGACAATGTTTTATTGTGGCTGTCACAAACAAAATGGCATAAAAATCAATGGCATGACTAGACATCTTATAAAAGTTTTAAGATGAATCCACTAAGCGTAATAAAGGCATCTGGAACAACACTTTCGGAGCTCTAGTCATCGCTAAAGATGATCTAGAGGCAGAATGCAACCAGGACTGCCTCAGCAGGCGACGCGGCTTCGAGGTCTCCCTCCACTGCCACATAGCTGGGCGCCTCAGGAGTAATGAGGCTTGAGCTGACAGCCACCGAGTAGATTGCACTGCCTGCCTGGAACCAAAAAAATGTGGAAATCATGTGATATGAAGTTGAAACATATCATCCCGAATTTGAAGAAACTGTGAAGAAATATTAGATTTTCCCAAGACGCATTTGGAGCATTTGATGATCCTCTCATTCCAGCATTATAAAGCATCGACCATACTTACCAGACGTGACCAGTTTAACTGTTGACTAATTACCACTGACTAAAATTATCACATGGCGGGTGGTAATCATAGATTAGTAAGCACTTTGTATTCACCGGTCATGTTTAAATTTGTCACCCCGATTTACTTAGGTGACTAACAAATCTTATTTTTGTTTGTCGACGTAGCGCACTCGAGAAACTGTCACTCAAGCATTCACACACCCAATGAACACACGCACGGTGTCTTCTTTGGGTGTGTGAATGCTTGAGTGACAGTTTCTCGAGTGCGCTACGTCGAAAAACATGAATAACCAACTCGCCCAATTTCAAGTTCTTATAACAAATCTTAGTCAAAGGGGTACAACTACTGTAGCAGGTTAGTATACACAAGTGCTGATTGCTGGGCGAGTTGGTATTGTACGTGAAAAAAACATGATTGCGCTCTAAGACAAGGGCAGAGGAAGAACATACACCACAGAGCGCTACACCAGATTAGCTACTCAGCAGCACAGCAGATCCCTATGACCGCCAAACCTAACTGCCGAACTTTGGCAAATATACAAATATTTTTTGCCGAAGTGCTCTGCCAGATTAAAATTGAATTTATGTTTTATTTAGACATGAGAAGAACAGCACACGAGGACAAAAACACAGAAAAAGAACACACCGAAAAAGACACGCTCAAGCGCCTTGTGTGTCTTACTCTAATTTATTTACTCGAAGTATACCCTCAATTTTTTCTGAAAAATGAACGAACACCACACACACAAAGAAAACTTAAAAATCAAGAACCTCATTTCAATTGCCCAAATGCGAACAAGTACATTAAAATAATAAATCTGACTACGCTTACCTGCAGTTGCGTCCAAGGTAGCAGGCACCCAGTGCCCTCGACGAAATCACCCTACAACGTTGACGCAGTAGGAAAGAAATATATTCAATCAACTTCAAATAATGCAAACTCATTCATCTGACTCGCCTATTGCATGATCAGCTTTAAAAAATGCCTCATCACACGCAAAAAAAAAAATGCCAAGACAATATACTTGCTAGTCTCTCTGCCGGCAATAACTTAATGACCTTATTCCGTAATATAGTACTATTAATGTTTGCGAAGCGCACGAATAATTTCTAACTGCCGAATGTCGAACTTCGGCAAATATGTAAATTTTTTTGCCGAAGTAATTTGCCAGAATAAAATTTAAAATTGAATCTATGTCTTATTTAGACATGAGAAGAACAGCACACAAGCACGAAAACACAAAAAAAATAACACCGACAAAGGCACACTCAAGCGCCTTGTGTGTCTTACTCTAATTTATTTACTCGACGTATACACTCAATTTTCTCTCGGAAATCAACAAACAGCACACACACAAAATACACATAAAGATCAAGAGCCCCATTTCAAGTGCACAAATGGGAACAAGAAAATCAAAATAAAACATCGCACTACGCTTACCTGCAGTAAAGTGTTAAGAACTGTCACGAGATGCTTCCAAGGTAGCAGGCATCCAGTACTCTCGACGAAATCACCCTGCAACGTTGCCGCAGGACGAAAAAAATATATTCTATCAACTTCAAATAATGCAAACTTGAGCCATATCTAACTCGCCTACTGAATGATTAGAATTTTAAAAAAGGTCTGATCACACGCAAAAAAAAAAAAAAGCCAAGACAACACTATAATTGCTAGTCTCTCTGCCGGCAATAACTTAATGACCTTATTCCGTAATATACTACTATTAATGCTTGCGAAGCGCACGAATAATTTCTAACTGCCGAATGTCGAACTTCGGCAAAATGTAAATTTTTTTGCCGAAGTAATTTGCCAGAATAAAATTTAAAATTGAATCTATGTTTTATTTAGACAGGAGAAGAACAGCACACAAGCACGAAAACACACAAAAAAAATAACACCGAAAAAGACACACTCAAGCGCCTTGTGTGTCTTGATCTAATTTATTTACTCGACGTATACACTCAATTTTCTCTCGGAAATCAACAAACAGCAGACACACAAAATAAACATAAAGATCAAGAGCCCCATTTCAAGTGCACAAATGGGAATAATAAAATCAAAATAAAATATCGCACTACGCTTACCTGCAGTAAACAGTGTTAAGAACTGTCACGAGATGCGTCCAAGGAAGCAGGCATCCAGTACTCTCGACAAAATCACCCTGCAACGTTGCCGCAGGACGAAAGAAATATATTAAATCAACTTCAAATAATGCCAACTTGAGCCACATCTAACTCGCCTACTGAATGATTAGACTTTTAAAAAGAGTCTGATCACACGCAAAAAAAAAAAGAAAAAAAAAAGCCAAGACAACACTATAATTGCTAGTCTCTCTGCCGGCAACAACTTAATGACTTTATTCCGTAATATACTACTATTAATGTTTACGAAGCGCACAAATAATTAGTTCAGACATTTATAATCGGTATTTCAAGGTAACGTGACATTTTACCAAACTATTTATTAAACATCGTTAAATTAAAAAAAAAAAAGTTGATATTAAAAACCAGTGTTTAACACTGACTTTTACAAATATCAACAACGTTCAGAATTAATCGCCCCGGTTGGCCGGTGCCGCCAATGAATGTCTGATCGACTACTGCTCTGCAAAAAAAAAAAAAAAAATCTTTTGAGATTTTTAAATATTTGATCAAATGCTCAATTTAACGTCCGAACGCGACACACCAACGGCCCAAAAAAAATGAGAAAACCTCATACCCCTCACGCCTTAAACGTAGGTGACCCCCAATTCAAAAGGCGTCTTGGCGCCGGGCCGCCCGCGGCTCGCTGAACCGCCGCTCTCCCCCTTCCTCCACCCGCACACGCATACACCGGGAAAAGCTGCTGGCTACGCCACTGGTTAGCGTATGTCAACCTTCTAAATATGCGCTAGTGCAAGCGACAGTCATTCCTGTTCTTGCTCTTTATGAACTTCGATGGTCTAAACCGTGTTTGCGTTCGCGCCACACACTAATTTTATCGAACGCTCGACGCCTTCAGACGTGCCAACATGTCCGCCAACCCTTTGTCTAAGGAAGACGGGGGTCGTCTTCCCGGGCGATCATAACCGACGCCAACTGCCGCCCGTGCAGAACATTTCCTTACCTGCATAAGGTGCACACGACTAGGATCTTCGACTGAAGTCAATCCAGCGCTCTCGGTGACCTCGTAAGAAGAGACTGAGCCGAACAGAACAATAAAGAACGTTCCTGCGCTGGGACGCCTCCGTCGAACGTTCGAGAAGACCGTTATGCCGCGAGCGCCGGCGGCTTCCTCACCGACGTTCCCGGCCGGCCGAGCAGGCGCTCTCCCACGCATGCGCGATGAATGACGTGTCATACGAGGAGACCAATTAGCGAACTCGTTTGCGCCTTTCCACAGCCAATCGCAGCACCCAGGCTTTGGCAGTGCAAAACAGGTGCACCCTCGGGGAGGTAACACTTGACTCCGTGGTTGCTCCTTCGCGGCGAACTTCACCTGGTAGCACCGCATTCTTCCTATCTGCGGCGCCGGAGGAGGTAATAAGGGGGGCGCTTTACCCCTGGCCGGGAGGAGGGTGGTAAAGGCGGTCTGTTACCTCCTTTTGGTCCCCTTTTTTCTAAGAGTGTAGTGGGACTCAAGGATACTCGCACGCAACGCCACTGGCCAAGAAACTCCTTTGTTGCGGTGTAATTTCAAGGACAAAAGCGATCATTTTCATTCAATCTCATCAAAATTAAACCACCGTCTACCGGGTGGCTCAAGGAGACGGCAGGCTCTTTAAATCGACCGCAAAATTCGGTTTCTTAACCTATCGCGCTACGACTTTGTGCAGCGCTGCCCACAGATGGTGCATTTTTTTTTTGTAAAATTTGCAAAGAGCAAACTTACCTGAGGAAAAAGTAAAGAAAGAAAAAGGCTTAGCTCCTATGGAAACGCAGCGACGCCACCGGTCTTCAAAGAGCACGGCGCCGTTTCGCACGGGACACAAGAGATGGCGCAACGAACGCCGCCAACGAACGAGCATACGGCGTCGAGAGCCAGCGTCTTTAGCAGACAATCTTTTCGACTCAAAAGCAGCGCGCGTTCCGCAGGCGGCGACAGTCGCAGAAACAATTACAGGCGCGGTAACAAGCAACTGCAGTTCCTTGTCTGCTAAATACGCCGGCTCTCGGCGTCGTCTGCCTGTTCGTTGGCAGCAGTTGGCGTCGTGACCGCTTGCGCCCTCTCTTGTCTCCCGTGCGAAACGGCGCCGTGTTGTTTGCAGACCGGTGGCGTCGCTGCGTTTCCATAGGAGCTAGAGTTCCTGAATTAGCGGCGAGAAGATTTGGTGGCGCCCTCCTGTGGTTCCCCTTTGTGACGTCATTACCTTGCAAACAACAAGTTAGATGGTGTTTGTTATTAGCATGGTGGAAGCTTGAAATCATTGCGCTCTTAAAGGAACACTGCCAACACCGTCAAAATTAAAGTTCTTTCATTCCTCTTATTTCCGTCGATGAAAATCCCCTTTCCGACGTCATAGTCAGCGTTCGGCCAATCGTGGAAGGCCGACCACAGCGACGCTTTCGGTCGCGCACGGGGCTAATAGGCTCCCTACGGGAGCCAGAGTTGCGCGTTTGATTCCACATGCCGCGTGCCGCCCTCGCCGCTATTCGCCGAGATCCGATCACGTGAGGAGCCGTATCAAGTGTCGTGCAGCAAAAGACGTTGCACGCGCCCCGGCGTACGTTCCCAGGCTTTTGAGCCCGCCGCGCGCCTCGAACGTGCGGCGCTGCTATTCGCCGAATTCAGTCACGTGAGGAGCTGGATCCACATGCCATGCGTGAACGCGCAACTCTGGCTCCCGTAGGGAGCCTATAAGGAGTATTCACTGGGCGCCATATTTGTGGGTGATGTCTAGAGCGCATGCTCTGAACGAGCCCGCATTAATAGGCTCCCAAGACCGGCAATCTTGAGGGTGCGGAATGCACGTTACAAAAGAACTGTGGAAGCTCGCCATCAGCACGCGCTCAGCAGTCGTGCACACAGCTATGGCCGCCAGTGAATACTTCCTATACAGGAACTCTAATAGGAGCTAAGCCTTTTTCTTTGTTTACTTTTTCCTCAGGTAAGTTTGCTCTTTGCAAATTTTACAAAAAAAAAATTCACCATCTGTGGGCAGCACTGCACAAAGTCGTAGCGCGATAGGTTAAGAAACCGAATTTTGCGGTCTATTTAAAGAGCCTGCCGTCTCCTTGAGCCACCCGGTAGATCAGGGGTGGCCAAGCTGCGGCTGGCAAGCCGCATGCGGCTCTTCGCGTGTTAAAGTGCGGCTCGCGGCTCTCACCCCTACACACCCCCCCCCCCCCCCCTCCCCCCTCCCGCCATCTTCCCGGTCACGGGAGCATTTCCCCAAAAAGAGAAAGGGAACGCGTTTTAAATCGAAAGACAGGTGGCGGTTTGGTAGTTTTGTGGTACTGCTACCTTACTGCTTTGACTCGGATAGATCGAAAGTAGTTAGATGGGGGGGGGGGGGGGGGGGGTAGCCAAAAGTTTTCCTATCCCCCCTACCCCCCCGCGGCTCTTGGAAGTTTCGTGGTTTTGTTTGCGGCTCCTAGGCAGGGTCAGCCTGCACTCTTAAAAAAAAGAGTATCGATAGTCCTCCCTTAGGGGAGGAACGGTCTTGTAACCTATGTTCCTTCAGAAAGAGAGGAACTTTCGTCCCTGAAGCAGGGGAGCAAAGTTCCTCCGTCGCCTGCATCTCATTATGGCGGCCATGAATCGAGCAAATCGAGCTCAATAAGGCTTAACGAGGACGCTACGTCTCTTGTACGGGACGAGAGGAGCAGCAAATAAAAGCGTAACACGAGCTTTCCGCGAACTGTGTTTATTTCCGAAGCCAGATTCCCCCCACAGGTACCGAAACTTGCGTTTCGAAAGCAGTTACTCAGTCTTCTCGTCGACAGCACTGCGATGTTAAACGGAGACAACCGATACCCAGTTACGTCGCGCACTTTACGTCTTACCTTTGGTGTTCCTCGAGTCACTATTACTTCGTCAACCGCACATCACGGAGGAACGGCGAACCCAATCTGCCCAATCCGCGAAACCAAAAGCCGCTCTCAAAAGAACTAACTCGAAGCCACTGTTTATCGCGTAGCGTGAAAGGTTAAATCGCTTGCCACTAGATGGCAGGGTCAAGCAGAGTAATTGCAAGTAGCTAGGCTAGGTGGCTCTAGGTACTGCCCAATTCATGTTCTACAAAAAAGATATTTTTATTTCTTCAGCCCACCATTGCGCTTACGGATCTTCGGGAACCTCTCCTTTACTCACATTACACATACTACAAGCACCACGTGAACATACACTGAGCACATACACTGCACATACAAACATCAATTCAACGGCACACTAACCCGTACGCTACACCCGAGCTCTGCTTTTCCGTCTTTTATACTGGTCGTTTTGAACGTACGGAATTTTTCGGTGACTGAATAAGCAATAAAAAATATTCCCAGCATGTTGATTTCTTTCTATACTTCGTTTCACCTTATGTGCGAGCGAAGGCGAAACTGGAAGCGCGAGCACGGAAGCTCCGTGCGTTCAGGCTTTGCTCGAGCGCGCGAGCTGGGGAGAAATGCAAAAAAGCGCTGGTCTCGCGCTTCTAGCTTTGGCTTCGCTCGCAGATAAAGTGAAACGAAGTATAGCAATGTCATACCTTTGACAGTATTTTGAATGACTCAAGGGATGAATCTCTTATTAAAAAGCGAACGCTCGATCATGCCGTAAATATTTGAAATCCAATAAATCAAGCCGCTCCAATGCGGTTCGAAGCCATGAGTTTGTTTCCCCGCGCGGCACGTCGTAGCCTCTATTTCTATTGTAGTGTTTGTTTTTCTATTTGCGCTGATCGCGCAAGGCTGCAATTGCCGTCTTGAATTAATCTCTGTAGAGCGGATATTCACTCAGCTGGAAGTGATGCTTCACGGGCTGAGAGATCGCTTTTCGATCAACTTGAATGCAGTCAAAGCCGCGACTTGCGGCAGGTGTTAAGTGTACGGAGCTACGCCGTGGCGAGCTCGAAAACTTCTTGCGAGCATCCCAGCGCGCCACTTTGAGGGCAGTTTCTCCAGGGACCGTAGTATATATAAACAGCGAAATAAAGAGTAGCTTCTTTTTTCATGCTAAAATTCCACACTGTAAATATCCTACTTTC